>SNQJ01S0051776.1:21319-57999 GCA_010110895.2 Picea sitchensis
ATCATCAAAACATATCAATATCACCATAAATGAAACAACTCAAATAACCCACTCCCTGACTCAATCTAGAGTCCAAGGGAGTTCCACTGATGCCTCTGCATCCTCAAGGTCTGAAACCCTACACACTCAATGAAACTGAGTCAGCAACACCTGTCTACATCAAGGTAGTAAAAACATCCTGTCATATAATTTAACGCATCATAATGAAGGAAAAATTTTTATCATCATAAAAATCCATACCACTTGCGAGCAAGTGTCCTCAAGGAATAAGTTTGGTAAGTGCGCCAGAGCGGGATGTTACATGTCCTATGAAGGACAAGACCTCCGGACCTTTCACACCACTGGAAAATTCAACCATTTCCCGAATTGTTGGTTAGTTGATATTGTATGGTGTTGGTGATAGTGTTTGGTGTTGGCGATAGCACTAGGTGATAGTGTTGCATGTCATTGTTGCAGGTAGGTAGATAGGCGATCGGGTGGACGTTAAAGTTGTGGGTGGGCAAACGTTGGAGTTGTAGGCATTCGGTCCAAGTACATTTAGATTAGGAAATTTAAAATGATAGTGTAAAATTGTTAGTTAAAAATTATAATTTAAATTTATGTTTAGATTGTGTTGATAGGGCCGTATTCGGCTCTGTCCATGTACAGGGATAATTGAAACTAGAAACTCTTGAATGATCTTGTGCTTATCTATCCCATGTAGTATTATTACTCTTCCGCATATTGGAAAAATTATATAAAATTTAGATTCCCATCTCCTTGACCTAACAAAGTAGATCAACTCTTTTTCCTCCACTTTTTTTCTTCCCTTTCCAACAATTCTTTTTCGTATTTTATAACCTTTTTAATGTCAATAAGTCATGTTCAAAGAAGATCCCATTAGAATTCACCTCTTAAATGTGGTTTATCTAATTTTCTACTACTATCAAAACATCATATTGTGAGTTGTTAAAATTTTAAGTTTGACCCTTCCATAGTCACCCTTTGGTATAAAATACTATTTATGTTATAATCTAAGTAATTATTTAACTTATTCATTTGTTTATGTTGTAACGTGAGTAATTGTTTGATGTAACAATCGATTGCAAGTAGAAAATTGAAATATTTGTTACCTAAACATTCATAACTCTGGAGGGAGTTAGTGCAAATGAAATAGTAACAAATTTTCCACTATTAATGAGGTCATTATATTTCCCCATTGGAAAATTTTTGTGAATCTTGGAAGGCATCATATCTTTTGAAATTGTTGGAAAAAGAATCAGGTGGGGGGTAATATGGCCCTGTCCATGTACATGGACAGGACCGAATTTAGACCTGTCCCTGTACACGGACAAGGTCGAAGATGTTAAGCATTGCATGCTTGTTGTATCTGTTGCGCATTGCATTGCATGCTTGTTGTTGTGCATTGCTTACTACTATACATTATACTCTAATACCAGCTTATGGAAAACAATACTGTAATCATTATACTATATGTGATTTATAGTACGTAATATTTATAATTATGCTAGCTTCACTAAACAGTGATTAGGTCTCGTAAGTAGATCCATAATAGCTAAGTATACCCTATTTTCTTTGAACATCATGGGTTTGATTCATAAGATGTGTTATGGATATAGAGTATATTACAAGGAGTGTATTTCTTATACTATAATTACCTTGGATTACATTGAGCTTATGTAAAAATGGTGTACGTATTAGGTAAAGAGCTATGTGTTATAAACAGGTCCATAGGGTTACAATTAACCTTTTTTATAAAGAGTTAATGCATCTGTTCTATCTTATTATGACAACACTTATTTGATAATTAGCTTCATAGTGATTACCTCTTACATATCACAGATTTTAGATTTTAGATTTTAGATTTTAGTATTAAATTGATAGTTAGATTTTAGATTTTAGATTTTATAGTCTTAGGGTGTTGACAGGGCCGTATTCGGCCATGTCCATGTATATGGACAGGCCCTAATGTGTGCTTGTCCCTATACATGGATAAGATCGAATATGGTCATGTCCATGTACAGAGTCAGGCCCGAAGTCGGGCCTTTCCCCGTACATGGACAGGGCCGAATATGGCCTTGTCCATGTACAGGGACATACCTGAATTTTGGCATGTCCATGTACATGGACAGGGCAATTCAAGCCTGTCCCTGTACATGGACAGGGTCGAATATGTTAAGCATTGCATGCTTGTTGTATCTATCTGCGCATTGCTTAGATAATAAATTTAAATTTTATGATTTAAATGTGTTATGGATATAGAGTATATTACAAGGAGTGTATTGCTTGTACTATAATTACCTTGGATTACATTGAGCTTATGTAAAAATGGTGTACATATTAGGTAAAGAGCTATGTGTTATAAACAGGTCCATAGGGTTATAGTTAACTTTTTTTATACAAAGTTAATGTATGTGTTCTAGCTTATTATGAAAGCACTTATTTGATAATCAGCTTCATAGTGATTACAGCTTACATATCACAAATTTTAGATTTTAGATTAAATATTTTAGATTTTAGATTTTAGTATTAAATTGTTAGTTAGATTTTAGATTTTATTTTTTATAGTCTTAGACTATTGACAGGGTCGTATTCGGCCCTATCCATGTACAGGGACAGGCCTGAATTTAGGCCTTTCCCTGTACATGGACAGGGCCATATTCGACCATGTACAGGTAAAGGGTTAGGCCCGAATAAGGGCATGTCCCTGTACATGGACAGGGTCGAATATGGCCCTGTCTATGTACAGGGACATGCCCAAATTTGGGCCTAACCCTGTACATGGATAGGGAAATTCGGCCATGTCCCTGTACATGGACAGAGCCAAATATAACACTGACCATGTACAGGGACAGGGCCGAATATGTTACGCATTGCATGCTTGTTGTATCTGTCTGGACATTGCATAGATAATAAACTTAAATTTTATTATTTAAATGTGTTATGGATATAGAGTATATTACGAGTGTATTGCTTGTACTATAATTACCTTGTATTACATTGAGCTTATGTAAAAATGGTGTACATATTAGGTAAAGCTATGTGTTATAAATAGGTCCATAGGGTTACAATTAACCTTTTTTATACAGAGTTAATGTATGCTTTCTAGCTTATTATGACAACACTTATTTGATAATCAACTTCATAGTGATTACAACTTACATATCATAGATTTTAGATTTTAGATTAAATATTTTAGATTTTAGTATTAAATTGTTAGTTAGATTTTATATTTTATATTTTATAGTCTTAGAGTGTTGACAGGGCCATATTCGTCCTTGTACATGTATAGGGACATGCCTGAATAAGGGCCTATCCATGTACATGGACAGGGCTGAATATGGCCTTGTCCATGTACAAGGACGGGCTCGAATTTGGGCCTGTCCCTGTGCATGGACAGGTAAATTTGGGCCTGTCCTTGTACATGGACAAGGCCAAATATAGCCATATCCATGTATAGGGACAGGTCTAATTTTGGTCTCGTCCTTGTACATGGACATGGCCTAATATGTTAAGCATTGCATGCTTGTTGTATCTGTCTGTGAATTTCTTAGATAATAAATTTAAATTTTATGATTTAAATAGTTAATCTTAGTATGAAATCATAGTAAGAGTGTAATTTGTTTATATTTTAATCTGTTAAATATCAAACAAATTTTTGGTTTTGGCATTAATTTTATATATGTTTATGCACCAGCAGAGTATACTGTTATTTTTTATAAAATTCGGTTTATATTTTAATCAGTTTAATCTAAAATAGAGTTTTGGTTTTGGCATTAATTATATATATGTTTACGCAAGTGCAGAGTTTATTGCTATTTTTTATAAAATTCAGTTTATATGAATGCAATCCTGGCCCATATAATTTTAGGAGGCGACATCCATGTACTGTAAACAATAATACTATTCCATTTTAAAATGTTACTTTATCTTCAAAATAAATTCATTTGAATAAAAAATATATAAATGTAATCCTTGCCTATATATTTGGGAGGCTACATCCATGTACAAACCAAACTTGATTTTCCACAATATGAACAATATAAGATGGAGACAATACCTCCTATAAATTAATAATTTATGAACACAATAGGTTGCAGACACAATAAATTAAAAACAAAGACACAACAACACGTAGACCATATCAGACACTGACACGTAGAGGTATCATATGCTTATCGGATGGGATGACAAGGTCGAATTCAGACATGTCCATGTACAGGGACAAGCTCGAATTCGAGCATGTCCCTGTACATGGATAGGGCCGAATATGGCCATGTCCATGTATAGGGACATGCTCAAATTTGAGCCTACCCCTACACATGGACATGGATGAATATGACCCTATCCATGTAGAGAGATGGGCCTGAATTTGGGCTTTTCCTCGTACATGGACATGGCCATATTTTGGTTGGCATTGGTGCTAAGGGCAGGAGGACGTTGGTGTTGTGGGTGTTTAGTTTAGAATAATTTTAAATTTTATGATTTAAATAGTTAGTGTTAGTATTCTGTCCCGGGATGGTCCATGAGACCTAGGAGTAGTTAGTGTTATTTTATGATTTAGTTAGTGTTATTTTATGATTTAAATAGTTAGTGTTATTTTATGATTTAAGTACCAAGTTGAGACAATGTGTGATTTTTTTCTTTCCCGGGATGGTCCATGAGACCTAGGAGTAGTTAAGAAGAGAATGATCACATTATTGATCTTCCTTTTATGTTGGGATGATAAAATCTTATAAGTAAATATCATTAGAATGATCTGAACATTTTTTCATTAAAGAAGAACTTAATTGTTGACTTTGTCTTGAAATCAACCTTTCTTGACTTACGTCCCCTTTAATTATCGCGTGGGTTTTTTGTTTTGTGCTTTACCTAAAGAAAGTTAGCCACCTTGACTTTGGAAGAATTTAATTGTTGACCTTGTGTTGAAACCACCCTTTCTTGAGCTATGCCCCCCTTAATTGTTGTGTGGGTTTTTGGTTTTGTTCTTTTCTTTTTCCTTAAGAACTTTGGATCCCTTCTCTTGACTTTTTTTTTTCTTGTTGATTTTTATGATTTAACAATAAATATTTTATGTTATAAACTATTATTTGTTTAAATTATTTAATTATTTAATTATGTGTTTGTGACCCCTCTAGGATAGTTCTTCTTGGTCTTTTCCATCTTGCTGGAGATCTCTTCTTGGTTATTGTTTGGGGATTTTGGTTCTACTTATTGTTGTCACCCTCATCATTTTTTTGTTGGTCTCACCCTCTTTATTTCCTTGCTAATGCCACCTTGTGTAAGTTGTTGTTATCTTCTATTTTTGGTGCCACCTGTGTATGTTGCTAGTTATTCTATTGATATTTTACCCTAAAAGTTCTTCTTAGCAATTTGTTCCATGTGTCATGATGAGATCTGCCCAGAGGGTTTGATCAATGATCCCTTGAATTTTTTTCTAAGCATATATCTAAGAAGATATCAACAACATATCATGTAATATTGTTTCTTGTTTTAGTTTTAAGTAAATGTTTTGTCATTGATTGTAAAAAATATAGTTGTTCTAGTTTTTTCAATATATGTCTGTGATGCTTTGAAGTTGTCATAAATGCTTAAATGCTTGTGTTATAAATTTAGTATTTCCATTTAATGTTTTTATAACTTATGAACTTTCATATTCATGAATTTTCATAGGATAGATATTGAGGCGAGATGTCGAGATAGGAGTCTCCAAACATTCCTCGCAAACTCTCTAGGCTATCCCAAGAAGGAAGAAGATGAACCTCGTCTTTGACTGAGAGTCTGAGTGACCAATGACAATCTAGTCAGAGGAGGAGATTATCAAATGAGTCTGTGAATATATCATCTCGAGAATATGTTCAAACAAGTGCTATGGATGCAACCTTCTTAGATAGGTTGAACATTGATACTCCTACACCTGATTTTGTATTTTTGAGTATTTATGTTTATGTTATAAATATATATGTGTGTGTGTGTGTATGTTTTATATATGTTTTTTTTTTAATTTTCTTATTTGAAATTATGCCAAGTTAAATGTTGTAATTACTTTAAAATGTGTGTGTAGACAATGAGTTTAATGTGAGGGAATACAATGAAAGAGAGAGTGGGTGTCATGAGTATTTTAATGTTGGTGAAAAGAGTGAAGGTGGATTTAGGAGGCGGTGTTATCAAGAAATAGAAGATTACACGCCTTCGTCCACCTATCCTTCGGATGTTGGTGATGAGCTTCCATGGAAAGAGATTACTGAAGCAATGACCCTTGAGCGATGCTCAGGTATTAAACGTAGGTTGGAAAATGATTTGAGGAGGTTATATCTCCATTGGGAGAGTAAACAAAGCTGTGATATTGTTTTGCATTCATTGCAAAAATTTATGGATGCATATCAAAAGATGGGCCAACCACCGATAGTTTTATCGATTTGATGAGGAGATGAAAGTTTGAGGTGATGGGATCTGATAAATGGGACGTAGTAAAAACTAAAGTTTCAAAATAAAACACAATTTATATGTTCAATTTCAAATATGAGCCAAAGCGAAAGATGTTGAAGGTGCAATATTTTAAGCACCCCAACATAGTGAGACATCTGTATAACATATTTTTGGCAGCATATAGAAAATTATCGTGAAATGATGAGGTTCCACATTATATTTGTAGACACTTTTATGTTGATTTTTTCATGGACATGCACCCTAATTATACTAGCCTACTGTCTGATTATTATGGGGTCGGTAAATGACAAACATATGATCGAAAATTGGCATATTGAAATGAAACATTTCAGAGGCCTCCATGACCTTTAGTATCTCACCCAACAGGGGCATTTGCCTCACATTCAGAGTTGCGAGCTTCATCAGAGGTTGGCAAAGAGTCTAGGAATGCAATCGGAAAAAATTTGGAATTGATTATTTATGGTGTTGATGTTGGTTTGAACCGTCAGCGAGCGGAAGCCAATTTTCAGGCCATTTTTGTTTATAAAACAAATGAGGAGTTAGATATCATGTCAGTAGAATATCTTAAGGAGTATGAAAAAACAAATTGTAATGGTTGGAAGGAGGTCATTCAGAATAATGAACCGAACAACGGATTGGTATGTGTTCTAGTTAGTAAAGTTTTAGCATAGTTTACTTCTAGTTCTAGATCTAGATAGATATCATTGTATCTATAAAAACAATTGAGTTGTTATTGTCATTAATTGTAGTTTGTAGATATGTTAAATGAATCCCCAGTAAATAGGGGACTTGATTCCACAAGTTTAAATTTGGATGGGTTGAATTAGGTATGTATTTTCTAATATCTACATATGATCACTTTAGTTATCCAATCTCCAATCTTTTGAATAATATCAACAACGTGAAATTTATGATTTTGTATAAATGTGAACGCATTGAATCCTAGAGTTAGTTCTTAGTTGTGTTGTTCACATATCCATATTCCATCTCCTACTACTTCGGTAGGCTTGTCCCAATTTTCATTGGGAGTGTTTGAAGAGGGTGGGAGTTCACATGTATCATTACATGTTGAAAACAAATTTAGTTATATATTAAAATTGTAAATTGTCATTTAAATTATTAATTTAAAAGAAGAATGTCTTAAACAATATTTAATTTATTGAATCATAGGTTGGAACATCATAGGCATTCATGTTTCAATATTTAAAACTACAATTTAATGTGTTAAAATCATTTAAATTTAATTTTCAATTTTTTGAATTTGAAATGTGTTATATAGAGCAATATGGAGAAGAGAGTACTTGAGAGTGTGCTTGAAAAAAATGTGGAGAAGAGAGTGCGGGAGATTGGGATTGAGGAGGAAGCATCCATACCTAGGAAGGATGTGTTTATTCATGATGATTCATAAATGTATGTTCATTTCACATTAGTGAGTTTTAATTTGCTTTTATGTTGGGCTTTTATATAAAAGTGTTCAAGCTTAATTTTGTTGAATAAGCTTATATTTTTTACTTTTTTCAAATTTTTGTTTTCTCAAATTTTTAGTTTAGCCTTTCCTATTCATAGGATTACTAAACTAGTGTCTATATAATTTTTCAATGCTTTGATCAATTATTTTGAAATATATAGAGCCCCTATATAAGCTTATCATTGTATTAAATCTTACATTCAAGCTTATTTATGTTTAGATCATAATGAAGACCTAATTTTGAACTTGAACATTTGATTATTTGAGAAAAGACTCTATCCCACATTAGAAAAGGGAAAGTTTCTAAATTTTCTTCGATTGCATTCCTTGTTTTCTTGTCCAAGAATGGTGTAGTATGGATATTTGTGTTTTCTGCATACAACAAAGTGAATTCCTTCTTGCCAGGGTATTGTCAAACTCTTAACTAAATTGGTTACTAACCACAAAAACCAACATTCAAGTAGATTTACAAATAAGCTATGTACGTGCATGATTTCACTTTTGTTTAGATTATAACTAAGACATATTTCAAAGAGCATTTGATTATATGTAATATGAATACATCCCAAATATGAAATATTTAAATGGTTTTCGAAGAATGACTTAATATATGTGCAGATTTTTATTTTTTTCATGTACATGAAAGATTATATGAGAACATCTATTCTACCGTAGAAAGAGGAGATAAGTATTTTCTGGAAGAATGGTTTTTAAAATGAAGATTTATGAACTTTCATAGATATAAGTAATTTCTTGGAATAATGGATTAATATAGATATTTATGAGTCCTTTAATTTGAAAGAGAATTTGAGGGAATTTGATTATATGAGAACATCTATTACACTGCAGAAGAGGAAAGAAGTATTTTACTACTGAGGAGATAAGTATTTTACTGTTAAGTAAATAAGATCACCTGGCATGAGAATTTCACCTGAAGGATCTCGGACTTTATCCACAAGGAGATAAGTATTTTATTGGAAGAATGACTTAATATGGATATTTGTGAACTTTATGCATACACAACTATATTTATTTTCAGAATATTATCTGACTCTAAACACAAAAATTGGTTACCCAGAACACAATTTTTCTCTTTAAATTTTTTTAATATTTTAGATAAGATTTTACATTGTTTACATCATGTATGCTTAATGTGGAGAGTAACTATTTTGGAAGTTTTGGAACTTTGTGATGGAAGTTTGGTTTAAAAAAAGTGCCAAAAAAGTGTAATAAAAAGACAGGGATAATCTTAAATATGTGGAACTCTAGTTGGGTATGTTATTATTTCTTATTGTTTATTTAATATTTAGTTAAAGTATATATGTTAATATGTGTTATTTGTTTTTTTTTTTTTATTGTTGCATATGTTTACATTATATTTGGTGAAAAAGAGTATGTTGGAGGATGAGACTTAACTCTTTTGGTATGTATGTCAATTTTGCTTTAATCACAACTTGTTTTATTTATCTAAAATGGTACATGTGTACATTTTATTTTAGATTTGTACATATATTTTATTGTAAATTTTTAAATTTTGAATTTGACGAATGTTTTCTTTTGCAGGTATGAAGTGATCTATCTTAAAGTGATGGCTTAGAGTCCATAATTTTGGAGTTAAATGTCTTAGTTTTTGTTTTCATCCTAAAATGGACGTGGAACCTATGTATTTGGTGGTGTAACTATTCAAACTTTCACTATATATATATATATATATATATATATATATATGATATTTTTTGAACTCAAAATATCAATTTATTGTCTCATATTTGATTTCTCTTATATTGTTTATGATGGTGGAATATATTTTTTATTGTTTCATCTTTGATTTCTCTTATATTGTTTAGGATGGTGAAAAATATTGTTTATTCATTAATAAATAGTCAATAGCTTATAATTTGAATTTTAATGATGGTGAAAGGATAAGTTGTTGTTGAAAGCCACCTTTTCTGGTTTCCCTTTTGTGGCAGAACATGTGGCTAATAGGTGGCATTGTATAGACATAAGCAGTTATTAATATAAAGATCCTACTTTATTTACAAAAAAAAAATGTTAACTTATGCTTTATGATAATGTGCTGAAATTAAAAATGTTTTATTTCATTTTATTTATAAACATCATTGTACTATGTGAAGTATAGTTGATTCTTTATACATTGGAGTTGATTGTGTAGTGATGGGAGATCTGGGTAGTTATCAAATTATAGTTTCTAAATTATAATTTAAATTTTGTTTGATTTATACTATGTGAAGTAGAGCTGATTTTGTATACAGTGGAGCTGATTCTGTAGAGATGGGAGATCTGGGTAGCTATCGAATTATAGTTTCTAACTTATAATTTAAATTTTGTTTGATTTGGAAATATGATTGGAAATAATCAAACAAGTCATCAAATTTTATAGTTTCCCACTTTGGATCCCCTTACCCAAAACGACATTCATAGATGAGGGGTTGAGTACTAGAGGATTGTTCAAGTTAGGTTTCAGACCTCTCAATTGCCTCCTATTAATAATATTAGAATGGAAAAAAAAACAAACAATATTGTATATTAAAAATATATATGAGTTTCTTATGAGAGAATGAAAACATAAAAAGAAAGTCTGAGTCCATGGTGATGAAAAATTAGTATTAGACTACCGAGGTAAAAGCTGGTTTTCATTGGGTGATATGGGTTTTATTCCATTCCATTCAAGTGATAATCAATTGACTTTAACAATGCAAATTGTAAATTTAAGCATATATCATTGCATCAATCTAGGCCCTTCCTTTATTTTGATAGGGCGTAGACTCATATCAATCAAAAATTTAGTAAAAACTGTGAACTCAAATTGAAAATTCACAATGAAACGTGTTCATCCTTGGTTTATTTATTGAAAATTCACAATGAAATGACAGTCCAACACTAAACTGGTTATGTTAGTCTTTGGTTTCTTTTCAAGTTTTCAATATATTTATTCAAGAAAAAGTGAAATAAAAATATGTGTACTTTGAAATAAAAATTGAAATAAAAACATGATTTAGAACCTATTTTAATATGTAAAATTAAAATATAATTTAATATAAATAAGTGATTTTCATTAAAATTTACATTGATATAAATTGTTTATGTATCGAAAAGGGTAGAAAATGGTTGATCAGGAAATTATCAATCCTCTGCACATTGGAAGTATTCACTAATGTCATTAATATGACACCTACCATTAATGGAAGTATTCGCTATACCATTAATGGAAGTATTCACTATATGACAATCCAACACTAAACTGGTTAAATGTTAGTCTTTGGTTTCTTTTCGAGATTTGAATATATTTATTCAAGAAAATGTGAAATAAAAATATGCATTTTGAAATAAAAATTGAAAGAAAAACATGATTTAGAACCTATTTTAATATGTAAAATTAAAATGTACTTTAATATAAGTAAGCGATTTTCATTAAAATTTATATTGATATAAATTGTTTATGTATTGAAAAGGGTAGAAAATGGTTGATGGAAATTTTCAATCTTGTGCACATTGGAAGTATTCACTAATGCTACTAATATGACACCTAGGTCATTTATTGAAGTACTCACTAGTGCTATTAATTTTTAATTAGGATGTTAATCATACACTACCTTGAATTTTGAATATACTCCAAATTCAATTAAAAAAAGGAAAATCTAAATGCAGCAAACCAAGCCTTAGTAGATGACCTGTTATTTTTTATTTTTTGTTATCAGGTCACAAAATCAAATTCGTTTTCAACTTAATTTATTTTCAATCAAACTTAATGAAAACTATGTTTAATGTGTAGAAAATAAGTAGCGTTAGGTTCATCATACACATTTTTCATGCAGTTCATAATTTCAATTTTGTTTTCAAATTTCTTCAAGATATTGAAATCTAAATTATGCACAAATTTAATAGTTTAATATAATATCAACACTATTGGAATCAAAATTCACAATTTCTTCATTAAAATTGATACTTTTTAAGATGTCTTTAAAATTTTTAATTAGGATGTTAATCATATGTATTACCTTGAATTCTTTAATTAGGATGTTAATCATACTTTTTAAGATGTCTTTAAAGTTTTTCTAACCCGTCAATAGTCCCTTGTAATGACATGGAAATGGGTCCTAATTTTGATATGAAGTTATCCTCTTCATATGAAAAAGCATTGAACAATCATTGCAAATAATGAACGCAAATCCTATATGTAGTAAATTGGTTACATGCATTAAAGGATTTGTGTATACGATCTGGATAATTTGTAGGATTAAAGTATAGGTCATTTTAGGTTCCCTAGATACAATCTATAGGTTCTTCCCTGAAATTGTAAATAAGGCTTGGCAAACTTTATAATTCATCAAAAATATAACTTTTCTTAATTAAATGGACCATGCAAGTAAACTAAACTGGAAATGATTCTAGAAGCCTAGATATTCATACATACATGTAATTTCAATGAAAAATATAAAATTTTGGAATGTACATGTCACTTGTTTAAAGAAATCGTAATGGTATGCCATCTTCATTTATTCGTTCATGATTATCTTAGGACATTTTTCATTTTCTAACTTTTTTTTTTCTTTTATTGAACTTCTATTAACTTTGTGTGCGTTTCACATACCAAATGATTATATTGACAACTTACAACATCTGACTGGTAGTATTGAAAGTGAACATGAGTATCAGTTTGATGGGTTTCTTGAAAAAAATATCATTTCAATACGATGGATCATCTTTCATATATAAAACTATTATCATCAAAATGTTCTAATAACCTCATATTTTGTTATGTGCATCGCATCAAATACAATTTCACGTTTTCAGTGTTGTCTATAGGTGCAACCACAGAAAAGACATCTCCTGCAAATAATTTGATATGTTGGACAACAAGTAGTTCATGTTAGATTATCACACAAGTACATCTACAAGTTATTTGAAAAAATTTAAACATAAAAATTACCTTCTCTAACAAAATCAGAAAGCCTATCGCCATCAATTGACACTATAGTTTCATTTGATTCCATCTCCTCTGATGATCTTGCAAGTGGAATTTTCCCTTTTATATTAAGTTTGGTATGTCTCCAATATTTAACATATTCTGCATTTTCGTTTTCGCAAATCTCTATGGATTATGTTTTGTCTATGCAAACTGAACAAAAAGAAGACTCATTTCTTCTATCAAATGCAAACACATTTTGATAGCGTTTTGTTTTAACCGAATGCATTTTTTTTGTCCCATGTATTGTACCGACTTCATATGGGATTGATCTATTTACATCTTGGATTCCAACATACCAAAAAATCCAGCACAAGACAAGAACTTGTTAACTTGAAATCTCTCAAGAAAATTATTGAAGATTGAATATAAATTTGATGTAGCATCCCACTCTTGCACGCACTTGATGTGACTTATTCTTGTGGACACTTGTGTTTAAGTGATCTGGTTCACTATATGGTTGACTGATTCAATTATGGAGCATGATGATGTTTGTGGATTTGATGATATTTATATCGATAGGTGCTATTGACTGGTTTCCCTGAGTGTGCATAACTCTGGACATTCAAGGATGTCTATGGCATTGATGCATCTCCTTGGACTCCAGATCGAATCAGGGAGCTGACGGTTATGGTTTGAATGTTCTGATATTAAATCTGTGACATATGACTAGATATTATGATGTTGATTGTTATCACTGACACGTTTTGTTGATGGATGCAGGCTGACGATAGCTTGCTAACCGGACTCACATTAGGATTAAAGGGGTCATGCATGAAAACCATAGATATTGAGGGAGAGGTGTGGTAGCATCCCTGCCACAACCTACTAGCACTCTCATCGTGCCTCGAACTGTAGGTTAACGATTACCTAGTTTGAGAGATCCACACTGTCGTGAGGGCAGATTGTGATAGTTGCTCACCATGATTCTAAGGGGTGCGCAATAAGGCAGGGTCCTTATTCCTTAGAGGCCCTTAGTGTCCCACAAGGTCATCTGATAGAGTATTGACTCTAGGGGTTTGACGTCTACCAAAATTAGTCAAAAAGCAAGTGGCACCCTTGGAACACATAGTGCGTCTTGAAGGGCACATCGTGCGAATAAAATAGGAATGCGATTGAAACCCTTGAAGAACGTAGTGTGTCTTGAAGGGCATCTTGCGATTTTAACTTTGGTAATTTCATAAATGTAGTACCTAGAAAACTATGCCTCCTTAGGACCTAGTCATCCTTAAAATGAATGATGGTATGAGTAAAGTTTAATAACTAATTTTTCCCTTAAAAAAATGTTGTCGAGCCTAGTGAATTTAAAACCTAGGTCTAAGTAGGACATGTGAACAAAAAACTAATTGGACTTTTAACAAAAGGGGAATAAAGAAAATTCAAACATAAATAATTAAAGTGAAATTTTAATGATGGATTAAATTTAAAAAAAAAAGGGATAAATTGTTGTTTAAGTGTAGACTTGATAATTATCAACTGAAATAAAAAGGGGAAACTTAAGGAAAAAAGGGAATGCCAAACATAGCAGGGAATCTAGTCTTTGGAACTTTATAATTGTGAACTCAACTAGGCTTTAAGAAAGGCGTCAGTAATTTAAGAAATGTAAGGGAATAAAGGGACATCGAGGAGCGTTTTTAGGAACGCTTTTAGGTGGGTGAGGGAAATAGGAGAATTTAATTAATTAATTAATTAAATTTATGGTGAAACTAAGGGATTGAGTGACATGTGTACAGGGGAGTTTTATCCTAATTACATTTAATAAAAAGAATATAAAGAGGGTTTGGGAAACTAATCACTAAGAAAACTCTATAAAAAGGATGGCAGAGGAGGAGTATGGATCATGACTGGTAGGTGTAAGGTTACACTGCCTTTATTTTTCTTGACTGACTTTACTTGTGGGAGTTGGGATGCCTAGATTGAAAAATGGAGTCGTATCTAGACCTTGCAGGGCAAGCTGGAAGCTAGCTTTCTCTATCTTATGTGCGTGGCCCCTTTGCGGTTTGAGGGGCTATGGGGGAAGAAGAGTACCCCTAGTGTTGGCAAGGAGGTACTGGTAAGGTCTTTATAGTTAGCAAGCAGGAGATAGGAGGGAGCGCAAGCATGGAATATTGACATTGGATTCTTCGCCTCAGTTACAGTAATCCTAAACGGTGTTGATTTCATTAAGTTTTGAATTAAATGTGTTGGATTCTATTACATCTGTATTCTGGAATTTTATTAAGGGATTAAAATTTTGTGGTGACTTAACTTAATCATGTAGATGTGGTGAATCTGTCTTGTATTCGTTCTCCGTGAGAAATTCTCCCATCTTTTTGTTTTCTTCATGGCTTATTGTTAGTTTTCTCTCCTTGGCAAACCCTCGCGCTGAATTTTAAATGGAATGGCCAATGCCTAAGCTATTTCATCTTCTTAACTCTGCAACTCCATTCATTTACCAACGATTGGGTATTCTATAACTCTGCAACTCATTCTTTTACTAGCAATTTGGGTATTTTCTTTATCTCTGCAACTTTTCTTTACCAACGATTTTGGGTATCTTCTTAACTCTGCAACTCCATTCATTTACTAGAGATTGGGTATTCTCTAACTATGCAACTCATTATTTTTCTCAGCGAATTCTTTTACTTGTATACACAATGATTCTCTTACTACAAACTATGCATTTTTAAGGCCTTCGACGAGCCAGCATGATAACCAGCCTAATTCCTGACGCTTCCACCCATAAAACCCTCTGTGTTGTGCTTACAATTTCTCCCAACCATATTGAATCTCTTTCACTCCATATCTTAGATAACCCTATGCGTTGTGCTTAGGATTAAAATGCCCACAAGTTTCCAACCCCTTTTCCTAGCGTTGGCTTAAGTCTTGTGCCCTTTTCCAAGCTCCTTCCCGGCGTCTAATTGTGATGAAGATCAACTTTTCAAATATTTCTTCTTCTAATTTACAAATTAATATAAATGGTCTTTTTAAATTACATCATCCTTTATTGTGTTAGCGTTTACTATCACGCTACTCTGCTACACTCGTCCTAGAATAGAAATCGTGTCATTATTATGATAGTGGAAATTTGAGATTGTAAATACCTTAAGGGCTACATTGCTTTGGGATGTGATCCAGTATATACGGAGAATATTGTTGGCAATAGCCTGAAAAGTTCACACCACATCCACCCAATCAATTTTGTTTTTCTCTGTGTGCTGGAAAATGAAATTGGCAACTAAGTTGTGAGTGGAAATACATATCTTCCCATTCATATATAATCGGGCCATGCTAAATTTAGTGAGTGTAGATAAAACGTTGAATGAGAAGATATTTTAGATATTTATGCATACTACTTTGTCGGTCATTTGCTCATTTGATCTGATCATATGCCCTGGTGGGTTGGTGAGGAATTTCACATGACAACCTCTGCTATGTGAAACTAGTCGTCGATCCATCTTAACAATATGTTACAGTTGAAAAATAGTTTATTATGTGGACATGATTCTCACTAATTCTGTCTTAAATTAAAATTTGTCAGTGTTTAGAGGTCGGATTTGCTTTATTTTGAATTTCCAACTTATGACATTATCATAGGTTATCAAACGATGACTTCATCTCTAACTGAGTCAGTTGCAACTTAGCTCAATCTGAGTGAAGTTACTAGTTCATCGTTTCCATTTGATGATTATAGGTTTTTATATAAATCACTTCAATGGAACAACATGAGAAAGTACATTGTCGAAAACCCTAGTTGCTCCTTTAATTTAAGCCCACCAAATCAAATGATTGTTAAAAATATTGTTACTAGGAATGGAGGAACCTTCGAAATAAATCATCAGTTCCGACTGTGATATCCATGAAAACCATTATGCATTTGATTTTATATACATGGAAACTTTCATCCATTCATGTTGTGATGTGAGAGGACACTAGTGACAATGAGCACTTTATTCTTCATGTCATGTTGTATGTACTTATTAAAAATGAAGCCAACATATTTACAGTGATTGAAGTGGTCAATGACTCACACAGAATATGTGGGTGGTGGTGTATGTATATATTCTTGTCTGACAATGAAGAGTAACACACAGATTGGATGGAACACAATTCATTGCAGAAAACACAAATTCTCATCTGTGGTACCAAGCTATCAACCGACAGATTAACCCACAGAATGTCTATGTTTCGTAGGTCCTTATTATCCTGCCTAAGTTCATCCCTTTCCTTTTGTTTCGTCTTTATTGTCAATTTACCATAATTCAGTACAGACAAGAAAATTTCATATATAGATATACATAAAAATATCATAGAGGTTGTCTACCATTTTTCCTTGTTACTGATTCCATGTATGTGTTCCCTTATTTTGAGCTCCGCATTTCCCTCTACTATGCAACATTTTGAGGATTGACTTCCGGCAAATTTTCTCAAGGCTCGTGTTGATGGTTTGTCCTTCTCTGCGCTTGCATGCATGCATTAGCGGTCCTGAAGGATTTTTCTCCTAGAAATATTCTTACGTATCCATGCGAATTGCCACTTGCTCCCACCGCATTTGGAAATTAAGGAAAGATGAGTAGGTATGGGAACCTCCCCCTCTTTTTAGTTGGCCAACTCAGTGTTGCGCCTTCCTTTTAGCTTTGCACAGCGGTAGGTGATAACTGCTATTTTAGTTTATTATCAGTTGTTTTATGTTTTTAAAGGTTCAGTTAAGTGTGTATTCAATGATCAAATTAAAGGTTGTTAATTGTTCAAATTAATATTGAAGCATGATGGAATTAATGATTTAATTGCTTGCGGTCCTCGAATATTTTAATGTTGATGACTAATTAATATCTGATGAATGATTAATATTTTATTGCGCATGCATGTTGATGATGCAATCATTTATAAGTTAGAATTATCGTGCATTGATTATTTAACGTTAGCGAATGATGGTTTTTATATACTAGACCCATGCGTGCAAAGAATTTAATGTAATATTGATGTTAGACTTTAGACTTCTTCATGAACGGCATATGATGTAAGGAATGTTCTTTAGTCAATGAATTGCTTGTCCTATGGAAATTTTGTCGTTATGTAATGACTAAGTGATGGGTCCTCTAGCGCCACTGAATTAATGTTGATACCGGATGGATTGTTGATTTCGTCTATGCCTTAATTTAATTGATAAATACTTGCACCATGCTATACATAGCTAGGTGTGGATGGACTTGTGTAGTTACTTTGATGCCTTAAGGTTTTAATGAACGTTCAACTTGTGCCATTGAATATGTTTTGATATAATGATTGGAATGCTTGTGCATTTGAATAACAATGGATGTACAATGATTAGCTTGATTTCTTGCATGCATTTCCTTAATGGTGAGGCATGTTTAGTTAGTAATAAATTTTAGCAACTAGTCCCCTCTAGTGCCCTTACTTGAGTTGACCTGTGAATGTTCTAGAGTTGTTACTCTCACGTGCAACAATTAGTCACGTGTTGATGTTGTTGATAGCAATAAAGGTTGCCCTTCCTCCATGGTTAATTGATGTTTAGGATTGTTGGACTAATGGATTGGATGATTGTTGATGGCGTTGTTGAATAGGCGTTTCCTTGATCATGTGTTGGTGTTAATTTTTACTATTTTTATTTGACTTCTTAGGTGTAATGGAGGGATGTTACATATGGTATCAGAGCAGGTTCAACCCTGCAACTATGGCTAGCCACACCTTCTACTAAAGTATACACTTAAATTAATCACTTAGCGCTAATTAAAACTTTAACCTTTCCATGAGTTACTCATGGATAAAGAACACCGTGAATATTCGCAACATGGTGCTAGGGGAGGAGGCACGATGCCTCCAGTATCACCTGCACTAGAGGGGCCCAACCCCCAAGGAGAAGAACATGTATTGAGCATGATCAAAAATGTCACACGATATGCGTTGGGTCTGATAAGGTGCTTCTAGGGAATTGATAGAGGCCTGGAAAAACTGTCTTTACTGAGATAAGGCCAGGGTGCCTGTACCCCTGAGGGTCCACAACGCGCCCCCAACAAGTACTTGTAGCATTCAAGGGGAACTCTGTAAGATTAAGTTCCCACATTCACGAGTGCCACAGAGGGCTCATCCGTCGAGGCATGGCTGGAGAACAAGCATGGTGCATCACAGTTAGTAGTTATGACCTCCAACACGAAGGTTCGCATAGGTGGTCTTCAGCTAAAGGGGAGCGCTCTTCTATGGAGGAAGACAATCCTACCTTAGCTAAACATGGTTGTAAGATCCATGTTAGGGAAACAGTTCGAGGAACGGTTTTGGGAGAAGAAATTGTTAGAGGAATTCATTGAGCACCAACTTGATGAGTTCAGCGCCTTATGACAGGGTGGTCATACGGTGCCAGATTATGAGAACAGATTTTGGAGCTACTTTGGTATGCCCCGCATCTGAACATGAATAAGTTGGGGATCATCAAGTTCGTGACCAACCTTAATTCCAGTTTTTGTGCAAAGGTGAGGATCTAAAGCCTCAGACGTTGCATGATGCAGTCCAGTAGGCCTCTTAGATAAGGAAGATTGGTCTGCAGGAATCGGGGTAGGTTTCATACAAGACCGTCTGGACTAAGGATATTTGGTGCACTACAACATTAGAAACTAACCAAACAAGACATATTGGTGGCAATATACGTCTATAAGACCCTTGTTCATGACATATTGACCATAGGTTCCTTAGCAGAGGGCTCCCTACAAGGGACCATTGCATCCACAACAACACTGCTAGAAACCATCATTTAGGCTTGTTAGCATAATAGACCAGGATCTTAGGCTAGTGGGCCAACAACTTCTATTCCTGGGATAGGAGTACTGGACCATAGGTGGGTGATGGAAATGTGGAGAGTCACCTTACCAGCTAGACTGTCTAGTTGAAGGGGCCAGAGCGGTCGAGTCAATAGGACACCCTACCATGGCGGAGATGGGAAAGGCCCATATCATTCATGACCGCAATAAATAAATGCCAAGCCGAGCACCATTCCATTGTTATCGAGGCGTCAGGTGCCATCGCCAAATGAACTTTAACTATTTTTTATACCCTGGTGCTACGGAGAGCTCTAATTCTAGTACCATGCTGAAGGGATTGGGTATGGGCTTCGACATAATGAGTTTTGATTCGTCGATGTGGCTTTAGGTACAAACCAGATGGTTGGATGATGGGGTATGAACTGTATCTTTAACCTAGGGATAGTGTAATGAAGTCTGACCTACATCACAATATTAAGTTTTTATGACGTCATGATCTATATGGGCTGGTTGGAATCAGTTGCACTTTCAACTCCTATAACTTAGGGGTCAACATCCGATAAGGTTTTCTTGCCATGTAGTTGGAATATGTCATGAGGGTCTACAATGAGGAACAAAAAAGTGTGATTGTAGGAAGAAAACGGGGAGTATCCCCAAGGTTCATTTCTTTCCTATGGCTACAAGAGATAATGTGCAAGGATGCAAGTTATATGCATACTTAGCGTCGAATGTCAAGGGCATGGAGGAAGGATTAGAAGACCTTCCGGTAGTACGAGAGTTTGCGAATGAGATTCCTAAAAGAATTTCAAGGTGTGCCTCCTAAAACCAAGATGGAATTTACCATTGACCTAAAACCTAGAACTAAACTGATGGCAAGAAATCCTTATCGGATGTTGACCCCTATGTTATAGGAGTTGAAAGTGCAACTGAAGGATTTAATGTACCTAGGACTTACGTCTAAGTGTATCGCCTTGGGGTGCTCCTGTTAATTCCATAGTGAAGGATGGGTCATGGAGACTCTTCTTGACTATTGTCGAGTATTCCTTGACAAAATCTTGATATATCTCAGATAAGGGAGACTAGGACGAACTTTTATGTTGGGTACTACCATGTTGTGAGAGAACAATTTACGAAAGCAGTCACAATGCTATAGAGGATTCATTGCTTAGGGCATGTTATCTCTGGTGAAGGTGTTGTTGTGGATCTAGTGAAGCTAGATTCTATTATGGAGTGGTCGGTGCCGACGGATGTCCCAGAAGTGTGTAGCTTCATGGGTTTAGTGATATATTCTCGACGGTTCGTCGAGGGTTCTTCGAAGACAGCAAATCCAATTACATAATTGTAGAAGATGAACAAGAAGTTTGTGTGGACCGAGAAATGCATGGAAGCATTTCAAAGGATCAAGGAGTTGTTGATGACAGTGGAAATACTAAAATTTCCTAGAGTGGATGAGGGCTTCATGGTATGCACTGATGCATCCAAGGAAGGCTTTGATGGAGTCTGAGGCAAGACAGTCTAGTGAATGCTTACATCTCAAGGAAATCAAGGAAGCATGAGGAGAACTACGTGATGCAAAATTTGGAGTTGTTAGTGATAGTGTATGCCTTGAGAGGATGGAGACACTACCTGATTGGATGGAGATTTAAACTACAAAAATGGACCACTGGGGTTTACAACACCTTTTTACACAAAGTGACTTAAACGAGTGCAACGGTGTTGGTCAGAAATGCTTATCGATTACAATTTTGATATTTCCTACTTAAAAGGAGCAATGAATAGAGTGGCAGATGCATTGAGTAAGAGACCACACACATTTTTTTTTTGATACCTCTTCAAACGAATCTACATGAAAAGATTCTAACTACAGTGCGACATTGACTGGTATAAAGAGGGTAAGGAATTTATCGGGAAAGACACCATGTTGGTATGAAAATTGAGGGATATACGATGGACAATGACGAATATTTGAGATATAATAACTAGATTTACTTACAACCCAATGACGATTTGAGAAGTTTTGATCTTATGCGAAGCTCATAGAGCAGTGTACATGGCTCATCCAGGAGTCATGAAGATGAGGATCGACCTTAAGCCCTTATTATTTTGGAAGGGATATAGGTGGACATCATCAACTACATGGCGAGATGTCTAGAAGGTCAGAAGGTGAAGACTGAACATAGACATCCAGCAGGATTTCTATGGCCACATTCCATTCTGGAATCAACATGGGAGGTCATTTCAATGGACTTCGCTATTGAATTGTGGCTGACGGAAAAGAGGCACGACCTGATTTTCATGAAAATTGACACTCTGACGAAGATTTCACATTTTATCCCTGTACATACGATGCATCAGGTGCCAAGTGTAGCTAGATTTTATATCATCAAGATGTTGATACTGCCTGACGTACCAAAGGAATCATACACGATAAGGGATTAAGGGATTCAGTGTTTGAAAGATGATTTTGGACAAGTTTCCCAAGAGACCTTGAGAACACCACTGAACTTTAGTACAACATGTCCTTGAGATAGACAGGCTGACTGAAGGAACGAACCAATTTGGGAAGGTTGTGTTGCGTATGTGTGTGTTGGACCAACAAAAACGTTGGGAATATTTCTAATCACCAGCCGCGTTTGCATGCAACAACAACCATCAAAGAACCATTAATATGGTTCCATTTGAGTTTCTTATGGGCAAATTTGTTAGACACCTTTGAGTTGGGATCGACTCGAGGGTGGGTCCTGGTAGGACCAGAAGCGATCTAAGAATTGAAAGAACAATCCCAGTGATACGAAAGGGGATGGAAGAAGCACTGGATTGACATAATGGTTTTTCGATGCGCATCGCGTCGACCATAATCATGAAGGGCCTAATGGCTAGTCGTGCTTCATTCTTTGAGGCATTGCATGATGTTTATCTTGTGTCCATGTGCGAATTTAGTTCAATGATCCTACACATGATATTGACTGAGTTCTTGGCGGATGTTGGGTAGGGTGCACTCAAAGCGGAACTAGTTTTCTTTCTAGACCATCTCCTTCGACAGCTACGGTATAGAACTATCGATTAGGTCAAGGTCTAGTAAGACAATTATATTCCACACTCAGCTACCTAGGAGGATGCATATGATATGCGTCATTAGTTTCCCTTTGTTGATAGCTAGACATTTAAATATTGTCAGATACTTTTTTTTTGCATTTGTATACTATGAAACTTTGGGACGAAGTTTAAAACAAGAGGGGGTGTATATAACATCCCTCTCTTGCATGCACCTGATGTAAATTATTCTTGTGGACACTTGTGTGCAAGTGATCCAGTTCACTATATGGTTAACTGATTTGATTATGGAGCATGCTGATGTTTGTGGATTTGATGATATTTATATCGACATGTATTATTGACTAGTTTTCCTAATTGTGCAGGACTCTAGACATTTGAGGATTCCGATGGCATCGATGGATATCCTTGGACTCTGGATCAATTCAGAGAGCTAACGATTATGGTTTGAATGTTCTGATATTACATACGTGACATATGACTAGATATTATGATGTTGATTGTTATGCTGACACGTTTCTTTGATGGATGCAGGCTCATGATAGATTTCTAACTAGACTTAAATTAGGAGTAAATGGGTCATGCATGACAACAAGAGATATTGAGGGAGAGGTGCGGTAGAAACCCTGCCACACCCTACTAGCACTACCGTCATGGCTCGAAATGTAGGTTAATGATTACCTACTTTGAGAGATTCACGATGTTGTGAGGGAAGACTGTGATAGTCACTCACGATGATTCTATGGGGCACACAATAAGGCAGGGTCCTTATTTCTTAGAGGCCCTTAGTCTCCCACAAGGTCACCTGACAGAGTATTGACTCTAGAGGTTTGATGTCTACCAAAATCAGTCAAAAGGCGAGTGGCACCCTTGGAGCACATAGTGTGTCTTGAAGGGCACGTTGCACAAATAAAACATGAATGCAGGCGTGTGGAACCCTTGGAGCACATAGTACGTCTTGAAGGGCACATCACGATTTTAACTCTAGTAAGTTAATAAACCTAGTACCTAGAAAACTATGCCTCCTTAGGACCTAGTCAGCCTTAAAATGAATGATGGTATGAGTAAAGTTTAATAACTATTTTTTCCCTTAAAAAGATGTTGTCAAGCCTAGTGAATTTAAAACCTAGGTCTAAGTAGGACATGTGAACAAAAAACTTATTGGACTTTTAACAAAGGGGGTATAAAGAAAATTCAAACATAAATAATTAAAGTAAAATTTTAATGATGGATTAAATTTAAAAAAAAAGGGGGTAAATTGTTGTTTAAGTGTAGACTTGCTAATTCTGAACTGAAATAAAAAGGGGAAACTTAAGGAAAAGGTGAATGCCAAACATATTAGGGAATCTAGTCTTTGGAACTTTATAATTGTGAACTCAACTAGGCTTTAAGAAAGGCGTCAATCATTTAAGAAATGTATGGGAATAAAGGGACACCAATGAGCTTTTTTAGGAACGCTTTTAGGTGGGTGAGGGAAATAGGTAAATTTAATTAATTAATTAATTAAATTTCTGGTGCAACTAAGGGATCAAGTGACATGTGTATGGGGGAGGTTTATCCTAATTAAATTTAATAAAAAGAATCTAAAGAGGGTTTGGGAAACGAATCACTAAGAAAACTCTATAAAAAGCATGGCGGAGGAGGAGTATGGATCACGACTGGCAGGCGTAAGGTTACACTGCTGATATTTTTCTTGATTGACTTTACTTGTGGGAGTTGGGATGACTAGATCAAAAAAATGGAGTGGTATCTCGCCCTTCTGAGGTGAGTTGGGAGCTAGCTTTCTCTGAATTATGTGCGTGGCCCCTTTGCGGATTGGGGGGCTATGGGGGAAGAAGAGTACCCATAGCATTGGTTGGGAGGTACCGGTGAGGTCTTCATGGTTAGCAAGCAGGAGATAGGAGGGAGCGCAAGAGAAGAATATCAACGTCATATTCTTCGCCTCGGTTACAGTAATCCTAAACAGTGTTGATTTTATTAAGTTTTGAATTAAATGTGTTGGATTCTATTACATCTGTATTTTGGAATTTTATTAAGGGATTAAAATTTTGCGATGACTTAACTTAATCATGTAGATGTGGTGAATCTGTCTTGTATTCATTCTCTGCAATAAATTCTCCCAGCCTTGTGTTTTCTTCATGGTTTATTGTTAGTTTTCTCTCCTTGGGAAACCCTCGTGCTAAACTTTAAATGGAATGGCCAATGCCTAAGCTATTTCATCTTATTAACTCTGCAACTCCATTCATTTACTAGCGATTGGGTATTCTATAACTCTGCAACTCATTCTTTTACTAACAATTTGGGTATTTTCTTTATCTCTGCAACTTTTCTTTACCAATGATTTTGGGTATCTTCTTAACTCTGCAAATCCATTCATTTACCAACGATTGGGTATTCTCTAACTCTACAACTCATTATTTTTCTCAACGATTTATTTTACTTGTATATGCAGGAATTTTCTTACTGCAAACTATGCATTTTTAAGGCCTTCGACCAGCGTGATAACCATCCTAATTCCTGACGCTTCCACCCATAAAACCCTCTGCAATGTGATTACAATTTCGCCCAGCCATCTTGAATCTCTTGCGCTCCATATTTGGGATAACCCTTTGTGTTGTTCTTAGGATTAAAATTCCCACAAATTTCCAACCCCTTTTCCTAGCATTGGCTTAAGTCTTGCGCCCTTTTCCGAGCTCCTTCCTGGTGTCTAATTGTGATGAAGATCAACTTTTCAAATATTTCTTCTTGTAATTTACAAATTAATATAAATGATCTTTTAAAATTATATCATCCTTTATTGTGTTAGCGTTTACTGTCACACTACTCTGCTACACTCATCCTAGAATAGAAATCTTGTCGTTATTATGATAGTGGAAATTTGAGATTGTAAATACCTCCAGGGCTACATTGTTTTGGGATGTTGTCTAGTAAATATAGAGAAGATTGTTGGCAGTAGCCTGCAAAGTTCAAACCACATCCACCCAATCATTTTGTTTTTTTTTGTGTGCTGGAAAATGAAATTGGAAGTTAAGTGGTGAGTGGAAATACATATCTTCCTATTCATATATAACCGGGCCACGCTAAATTTAGTGAGTGTAGATAAACCGTTGAATGAGAAGACATTTCAGATATTTATGCATACTACTTTGTCAGTCAGTTGCTCATTTGATCTGATCATATGCCTCGGTGGGTTGGTGAGAAATTTCACATGAAGACCTCTGCTGTGTGAAACCAGTCATCAATCCATCTTAACAATATGTTAGAGTTGAAAAATAATTTACTATGTGGACACGATTCTCACTAAGTCTGTCTTAAATTAAAATTTGTCAATGTTTAGAGGCTGGATTTGCATTCTCTTGAATTGCCAACTTATGACATTATCATATGTTGTCAAACGATGACTTCATCACCATCTGATTTAGTTGTAGCTTAGCTCAATCCAATTGAAGTTACTAGTTCATCGTTTCCATTTGATGATGATAGGTTTTTATATAAAGCACTTCAATGGAACAACATGAGAAAACTACATTGTCAAAAACCTTGGTTGATCCTTTAATTTAACCCCACCAAATCAAATGATTGTTAAAAATATTGTTACCATGAATGGAGGAACCTTCAAAATAAATCATCATTTCTAGCTGTGATATCCATGAAAACCATTATGCATTTGATTTTATATAAATGGCAACTTTCATTCATTCATGTCATGATGTGAGAGGACACTAGTGACAATGATAACTTTATTCTTAATGTCTTGTTGTATGTACTTATTAAAAATAAATCCAACAGATTTACAGTGATTGAAGTGGTCAATGACTCACATGGAATGTGTGGGTGGTGGTGTATGTATATCTCCCTGTCTAACAATAATGAGTAGCACACGGATTGGATGGAACACAATTCATTGCAGAAAACACAAATTCTCATATGTGGTACCAAGCTATCAATCGATAGATTAACCCACGGAATGTCTACGTTTCGTAGGTCATTATTATCCTGCCTAAGTTCATCCCTTTCCTTCTGTTTCATATTTATTTCCAATTTTCCATAATTCAGTACAGATAAGCAAATTTCATACATAGATATACGTAAAAAGATCGTGGAGGTTGCCTAGTGTTTTTCCTTGTTACTGGTTCCATGTCTGTGTTCCCTTGTTTTGAGCTCTGTATTTCCCTCTACTACGCATCATTTTGAGTCTTGACTTCCAGGAAATTGTCTCAATGCCCCCGTTGATGGCTTGTTTTTCTCTGCGCTTGCATGCATGCATCAGCGGTCCTGAAGGATTTTTGGCCCAACAATATTCTTACGTATCCCTGGGAATTGCCACTTTCTCCCACAACGTTTGGAAATTAAGGCAAGCTGAGTAGGTATGGGAACCTCTCCCCCTTTTCAGCTTTACACAGGGGTAGGTGATAGCTTTTATTTTACTTTATTATTGTTTTATGTTTTTAAAGGTTCAGTTAAGTGTGTATTCAATGATCAACTTAAAGGTTGTTAATTGTTCAAATTAATATTGAAGCGTGATAGAATTAATGATTTAATTTCTCACGCTCCTCGAATATTTTAATGGTGATGACTGATTAATATCTGATGATTGATTAATATTTTATTGCGCATGCATGTTGATGATGTGATTATTTAGAAATTAGAATTATCGGGCATTGATTATTTAACATTAACGAATGATGGTTTTTAGATACTAGACCCTTTCGTGCAAAGAATTTAATGTAAGATTGATGTTAGACTTTAGAATTCTTCATGAACAACATATGATGTAAGGAATGTTGTTTAGTCAATGAACTACTTGTCCTATGGAAATTTTGTTGTTATGTAATGACTAAGTGATGGGTCTTCTGGCACTGGTGAATTCATGTTGATACTGGATGGATTGTTGATTTTGTCTATGCCTTAATTTAATTGATAAATACTTGCGCCATGTTATACATAGCTAGGTGTGGATGGACTTGTGTAGTTACTTTGGCAACTTAAGGGTTTAATGAAAATTCAACTTGTGCCATTGAATATGTTGTGATATAATGATTGGAATGCTTGCACATTTGAATAACGATGGATGTACAATGATTAGCTTGATTTCTTGCATGCATTTCATTAATGGTGAACCATGTTTAGTTAGTAATAAATTTTAGCAACTAGTCCCCTCTAGCGCCCTTACTTGAGTTGACCTGTGAATGTTCTAGAGTTGTTACTCTCGCGCGCAACAATTAGTCACTTGTTGATGTTGTTGATAACGATAAAGGTTACCCTTCCTCCATGATTAATTGAGGTTTAGGATTGTTGGACTAATGGATTGGATGATTGTTGATGGAGTTGTTGAATAGGTGATGCCTTGATCATGTGTTCACATTAATTTCTTACCACAAAAATAAAATTACTATTTTTCTTCGACTTCTTAGGCGTAACGGAACACGTGAATAAAAATTTCATCTGTACATCTGTAACATGTATATAGAGACACACCTGCACACATCCCTTGACGGATTATTTTCATGGCTTGATGCCATTTTGAACCATTCAACAACTTTATCAACAGATTCAAATCGATCCGTATGAGGGTTCATCTGATACCTTCAAAGTGCTCATTTTACACATGCCCCTGCATCGTCGTGCTCTCCTTTTCCATGACCAGTCTCAAAAAAATTCCAACAATTTGTAATGTTTAATTGTTTATGAAGACGACACAACCAATAGAATGATCGTGAAGATTTGAACTGACCTGCACACCCATCTGACCATATCCAATATCGATCGAATCTGATCCCACTTTCTTTCAATGAATCATAAAATTTATCAAAACAATGTTGTACATAATGTGTGTCGTGTGCTCGATCATCACTTATATAAAAGTGATATTATTTAATAACATGTTGATTTTAATTGGTGTTTTCTATGTTATCAATACTTCCCTGAGCATGTCTATATAGAACGAGGACAAATATAGTGAATTGATCAGAATGATAGCATTCACTCTATATTTAATTTTGTGTAGCGAATGTGTAATTCTCTGCAAAATCAACTACAAACAAAATTGTCCCTGGTGGAAACACTTCATGGGATTGTTTGAATTGTAGGTCTTGCCATCGAGCTCTATGTGAATGCTTGGTGTCTTTATAAATTTCTTACTCAAACTTCTTCAAAAAATCTATCACACAGATTTTATCTACTTTCAAATCATTCCTTTTGGAAATAACATTTGAAGAATGTGGAGCCGTAATATATTCATATCTCTTCCAATTGACTATTATATTAGAAAATGATTGATCATTNATATCTCTTCCAATTGACTATTATATTAGAAAATGATTGATCATTCATATCAATAGGATACTTTGAGTGAAACAAACTTAGATTTCCACAACGATCACATTTCTTTCCACCAACACATGTTTTTTGGGAAAATAATTCATCAACTTCTCTTTCACATAGAATTTCAGATATAAAAGCACGGAATGTGGAAGGAGGAGGTGAACTTCGCCATAACGTTTTACCAAAATCAATAAAAGTGTCATAATATAACTCAAATTTGTAACATCCCTCTCTTGCGCAACTGAGCGGACTTATTATTTGAGGACACTTGCGTGCAAGTGATCCGGTTCATTATATGACTGGTTATTTTGATTATGATTATGAGATGTGTGGATCTGATGATATGCTATTTTTTCTATATATACCTCGACAGGTGCTATTGATTGGGTTGTCCTGAGTGTGCAGAACTCTAGATGTTAGAGGATGTTGACGACATCAATGGATCTCCTTGGACTCTGGATCGAGTCAGGGAGTGGACTGTTATGGTTTGAATTTTCTTGATATTACATATGTGATATATGACTAGATATTATGATGTTGATTGTTATAGCTGACACATTTTGTTGATGGATGCAGGTTGATGGTAGATTTCTAACCAGAATCACATAGGAGTAAATGGGTCACGCACGACAACCAGAGACATTGAGGGAGAGGTGTGGAAGTATCCCTGCCACAGTCTACTAGCACTCTCATTGTGGCTCGAACTGTAGGATAATGATTACCTAGTTCGAGAGATTTGCGATGCCGTGAGGGCAGATTATGATAGTGGCTCATGATGATTCTAAGGGGAGCACAATAAGGTAGGGTCCTTATTCCTTAGAGGCCTTTAGTCTCCTATAAGGTCACCTGACGGAGTATTGACTACAGGGGTTTGACATCTACCAAATTCAGTCAAAAGGCGAGTGGCACCCTTGGAGCACGTAGTGTGTTTTGAAGGGCATGTCGTGCAAATAAAATGGAAAGAGGCGAGTGGCACACTTGGAGAATGTAGTGCGTTCTAAAGGGTACGTCACAATTTTAACTATGGTAAGTTAATAAACACAGTGCCTAGACAACTATGCCTCCTTAGGACATGGTCGGCCTTAAAATGAATGATGTTATGAGTAAAGTTTAATAACAAATTTTCCCTTAAGAACTGTCGCCAAGCCTAGTGAATTTAAAACCTAGGTCTAAGTAGAATCTATGAACAAAAAGAAAAATAAAATAAAAAATAAAAACTATTTAGACACGTAACAAGAAGGGGGTAAAGAAAATTCAAATTTTAAATAATTCAAGTAAAATTTTAATGAAGGATTAAATTATTAGAAGGGTAAATGGTCGCTTATGTCTAAACCTGTTAATTCTGAACTTAGCTAGAAAAGTGGAAACTTAAAGAAAAAGGAGAATGCCTAACATAGTAGGGAATATAGTTTTTGGAACCTTCTAAATGTGAACTCAACTAGGATTTAGGAAAGGAGTAAGTCATTTAAGAATTGTAAGGGAATAAAGGGACACTGAGGAGCATTTTTAGGAATGCTTTTAGGTGAGTGAGGGAAATAAGAAAATTTAATTAATTAATAAAATTGATTTTTTGGTGCAACTAAGGAATCGGGTGACATGTGTACGGGGGAGGTTTGTCTGAATTAAATTTAATAAAACAAATCTAATGAGGGTTTGGGAAACTAATCACTAGAAAACTCTATAAAAAGGATGGTGGAGGAAGAGTATGCTCATGTCTAGTTTTCATAAGGTTACGCTACCAGAATTTTATCTTGAATGAATTTCTCTTGTGGGAGTTGGGATACCCAGCTCAAGTAACGAGTGGTAGCTCGACCTTGTGAGGTGAGTTGGGAGCTAGCATTATCTAGTATTGTGTGCGTGGCTCCTTTGTGGCTCGTGGGGCTCAAGGGGAAGAAGAGTACCCCTAGCATTGGCTGGGAGGTATCAGTGAGGTCTCATTGGTTGGCAAGCAGGAATTGGGTGGAGCGCAAGCACGAGAGAGTGAATTTAGTTTCATCATCGTCGGTCTAGATATTTCCAGTAAAATTGTTAATTGTAATGTGATCAAACTATAATAGCATGGTTGTGGTAGTCTGGTGACATCTTCTGGTCATTTGTTTTCTGGCATATGTATTGTTATGATAATTGCAAAATGGATTGGGTAATCTCAGTATATTTGTAATCTACAATAAAAATAAATTTAGTTGATTATACTCTCAATGAATGATATGATGCTAGTAGTATGTTAGTTTTCAGTTCATGTAGTAGGTTTTCAGTATAATTAATCTCTGGTATAGGAATGACTACCTTATAGCTGTTGTGAGTGCACAATGCTCTGATGTTCCGTTGGCTCACTCCTCTCTTAAGTTTTGTGAATCCATTTTTCCTCATCACGCCCTCAAATCATTCTTGTTATTGTTGGGCGTCCTGATCGCTAAGCTAACTGTTCTTTTATTTTTACACATTAATTAGATATATATGTATGGAACATCACGTTTTCATTTATGTTTATATTTTGTAGCCACATGAAAGCTACACCCACCCCTTTCCTAAAAACAATTTAATCCATTTTTTGCTTTCAACCATTCTTATCTCTACGCAACCCTTGATATTTTTTTTTCTCTCTTGCTGGAAGTGCACCCAACATCTTTGCGTAGACCAACTTTTCATTTTTTTCATTTTCCTTCACACTTAAAACCTGTGATGACTGGGCTATGTGACCAAGGAGACCAACATCTCTGCATAGTCCAACATTCCATTTTTTTTTCCTTCACACCTAAAACCTGTGATGATGGTGCTACACGACCCAAGGAGATCAGAAATTCGTTTTTATTTTCCTTCACACACACAAATTTCGTGATGTCTGGCCTACGGGTTTAAAATGGGAATAGTCGGTTGTTGACTGATCTCGCTCGGTGAAACGACGAATTCCCAGAGGTTCGTTTCTGACCTGGCGAATTTTTTTTGTCACAACAAAAATTTGGTTGATCTCTCTCGACGATGCTCTGCCCTCCTTAGACTGGGTCCCCGCGGATTCGCCTCTTCTACCTCCTCATTGGTTCATGTTTTCTAAGTAACGATTCACCTACCTTATGCACCCAGAGTGTAATCATGCTATTATATGCTTGTGCTATAGTGGGAAAAGCCCCCTATGGACTACATTAGGGTTCAACATGTAGGAAGATCTAACCGTCTAAAATTCTCCTACTTTTATAACTACCTCGAATATACCCCAAATTCATACATGAAATACAAAGTGAAAAGATCATGTAACTTTACCTTTTACTCCACGTCCAGTGTCGATCCTCTCACGTTCGATAGCTTTGCTGACTACAAGCCTCCTCCTGAGGCTAACCTACATTCACAAACATATAAACATGAAACTACAAACATGCATCTCATATATAAATCATGGGTTAGATGTTAGCATAAAACATAAATCAAACACAGATATATGACACATCATATTTTAGGATAGAAAAAGTATTTCTTTTATTGATATCACAATGTTTACTTACAACAATGTCAGCAACTGCTCCACAAACCTGGTCTGGGCTCCTCTTCACCAAGCTCCAACTATGCCTCCACGTATTCTTCTCCTCTCAAACTTCTTCTAGGGAAATGGAACAGGCTTATGATGGAGGAAAAAGGGAAAAATGGTAAATTCTGATGCAAATCTCACAAGGTGGCTGCAATTTCTTGGGGTAAGGAGGGGATGTGAAACGGGCATAGTTTCATTGTTCTTATGCTTGGATGTGGAATGAGACCCCAATTCCTCCTTTTATATGAAAAAAGGATGGTTATTCGGTTGGTTGATGAGCTAAAGGCGGTGGATTAGTTGGGAAACTACCCAATATCCTGTAATCTCAATGAATTCCTTGCAACTTTTATTTTTTTGCAACATTTGTGGGTATACGTGGGTTGTAATTTTGCATCTAGCATACGTACACAAGATGTAGTGGTGTAGAAAGTGTGTGTACATGGGATTTAGTGGTGCATGGCACGTACATCTTTTAAAACAATGTTTTTAAGAAGAGCTGCTCAGTGATGGCTTGGAAAAAAAACGCAAGTAAGAGGGCCAAATTCTAGGTATGCATGTATGGTGCAATTTAGGGTTATAACAGATGCCCCCTAATGTGTGAGGTCAGAAGAGCATATGATGGCTTAAATACATTACAAAATCTTCACTAATGTACGAAGCGAGTGAGCCCGGTACCAGAGTTCGGGAGGTGCCATCTACAAAATAAAAATTGTCTCACCAATTTGGGCATACCCATGCTCGGGATGAAAATAAATCATGGCTACCAATCAAGTACACTACATATCCATGTCATATTACTATATAAATTGTAGCCATGAGCAATACACAATGGATCTACATCTCAAAATCAAAGATATACATGTATAGTATCCATCTTCAAGAAGCCAATGATGCCTAATGGCTGGAGATGAGGCCTTCAGAGCTCGAACAAAAAATTCAATATCTTCAAAACTCAGGTAGGAGTGTAATGGGAGTGTATGAATTCACTACCCAGAGGTCTTCGATGACTCGTCGGGAACAGACAAGAGGATCTCGGTGATCAGGCAGAGAACTTCATTGATTTTGAACAAAGACTTGATTGGACTTTTTGGATGGTCGGGCATGAGGGAAAGAGACAAAATACAGAAAGGTTGACTCATGATGGGTAAAACTTCCCTTGGATAATAGCATGACAGATGATCAGACTCAGGCAACATGACATTGACATAAGTCTACGATGCAGGAGGCAATGCAAACTCTCCATGTGTTTGGAAGAATAACTGAACGGAGGAGGACACGACTCTATGTAGTGAGAACAACTTCCTAAGGTCATATTAAATCCCAAAGATTGATGAACAAATGAAAGGATGTGATTTTTCCAAGGGAGACTTATTGTGCTGCCAAAAAACTAAAATATATTTCCCGTCCTCTTTTTGGGGTATATTTGATTTTTTTGTCTTTTTCAATATTTTTAAAGAGATTGAAAAAGAATAAAATAATGCTACATTACAAAGGAGGAACGAGTGTTGCAAGCATACTAGTTCCAAGTGCAAGGAACACACTAATGCTCAGATCAAGTAAACATGTGCAGGAAAAGGACACTTAGGAAAATTACTCCATGGGTCAAGGTGTCAGGTCGCAGAGGAAAAGTGATACAAGGCTTGTGTATAAGGCATGCTTCAAAGGTTCAGTTGAAAGAAACATGGAGTTGGCATTAGGCCAAATATGTAGATATGAAAATGTGATTAGCAAGACACGATGAAACCCCATTCAATGTATTTTTCACCAGCCCAGAAAAGGTAAGCTCGATGGCTTTTCATTTTTAGAGAGTCTGAAAAACGTAAATAAGACTCCATTGGGGTACCTTTTTCGAAAATAGTCTAGTCGGTTTGAAAAAGGGATAAACTAGCACCAGAAAGAAATTTATTCAAAACCATTTTAACGAGTGTGACACAGACAAGATCACTCGGCAATCTTTTCAATTTTAAGGAGTCTGAAAAGAGCTTAACTATGGACTCACTATCCCTTTCTAGATTTAGTCTCCCTAGCCCGAAAAAGTTAAATTTGTTGAGGAGAACTCTCTTGGCGAGACGAACCTCCCAAGGTGTACCTTTTTCCTCTTTAATCTACAGGCTAGAAAAAGAGGCAAACTCATGCTAGTAGATGTTTTTCTGGACCAATTTAACGAGTGTGAAAGAACAAGGTCACTCAAAATATTTTCAATTTTAACGAGTCTGAAAAGAGATTAACTATGGACTCCGTAAGGAATGTTCTTCTGGACCAATTTAACAAGTTTGAAGGAACGAGGTCACTTGGCGATATTTTCATTTTCAGGGAGTCTGAAAATAGCTTAACTATGGACTCTGTGGGGGTTCCTTTTTCATAAATTTAGTCCCTCAGGCTCGAAAAAGGGTTAAACTTATACCTAAGAATATTCTTCTAGCGAACTGAAGTTCCTAGAGTATACCTTTGTTTGTACAATTGACCATCCAAACCAAAAAATGGGTAAACTACCGTTGGATAGACGTGCCTTCAAGTTTTAGTTTGGCGAGCGTGAAGGACAACAAGATCGCTCAACAATCTTTTCATGTTTAAAGAGTCTGAAAAGGGCTTAAGGAAGACTCATTTTTGGGAGTCTCGAGGGTGAGGCCAAGAGTGATGACATATTAGATGTATGAGGCTCAATCTCGTAATCATGATGGGACTAAAAGGACTGCTGAGCCTAAAGTCATTAATGACGGCATGGACGCCAAAATGCAACTAGGATCTATCTAGGGAATACATGTAGAGGTAGGCTCTACCACCTCACCACGACACTTCTAAAACAACAATTATGGTTTTGTACCACAGTTTGGTGGGATCGATCCTATGGAAAAGAGGAAAAGACAACGAGATGCAAAAAGTGGAGGTGGAATCCTAGCATAAATGCAAAAAGTTGGAAAAATGACTTTTACCAAAGGACCTTTAAAAGGGACCCATCTCCAAAAAAGTTACCAATCCTAAAATCAAAGTGCATTGTAACATTTGATAAGAAACTTAAGAACCAAACTAAATGATTTTCAAGCCAGAAAAAAACCGACAAAAGGGTTAAAAAAAGTGGCAAAAAAGGCCAAAAAAGTCTATAAATAGAAGTTGACAGCTCATTTTCACGATTGCAAATTGAGAATTAACCAAAAATCTAAAAATACCCCTTTGTTAAAAGAGTTGATTCCAGGAGATTCAGAGGACAAAACAAACTTCCGCTCAGACCAAGTAAGTACAAATTCATCCCTCTTGCATTTCCATACTTCATTTATGTATTTCTTTTATTTTTTTGGGGGGGGAGTGTGCCCTCCTAAAAAAGGGTGGCCCTACATGTATGCGGGTTGTCTAAGGATAGCTCACATATGCCCGTGGGTATAAAACAATCTACCCATGTGCATATGTGATTGTGTCCAAGACAGCCTGCGTACACCCTCAATAACATAGAAAAAATGAAAAAGCAATAGCTAATTGCCCCCATGAACTTGTCATGTGACATGATGTATGTCCACTGGAGAAAGAGGGAGCATGAGGACATTGATATCTTGGTCGATGAGGACCCTGCTACTATCGTCGCATTGAAACAATGCGGGTTATGAAAGTTCTTTTGGTGTCCATTCATGAGGGCACAACCCGGGCTGTTGAATGCCTTGGTGGATTATTAGCACCTGACGCTGAGGCATTTTTGATTGAGGGGAACCATATACTTTATGACTGACCTCTCGAGGAGAGGGGAACCAATCAACTTGCATTCATTTCCCCCTAGGCCCCACAACATCACCGAGCTGATCGAAATGCATTACGAGGCCAGCACTGAGAAAGTAGGTTTTGAGGTGTGTTGGGCCCCAACAACTCCCCCTATATTTTTACAAAATTTAAAGGGCCCCCCATTCGAATCCTGATAATTATAATGAGCTACAGAATCAACCTTTTCAAATAGTTCCATACCTTGGCTTGTTTTAAGACAAACTTAAGACATTCACCATAGTTCGAGGCATTCATTACAAGAGTATATGTCAAAAGTTAGATACGAGCATAAAAATCTCAATTTAAACAAAACGTTAATTTTTATCAAATGTTTACTTTCATTTAAATTATGATTATGTGTTCATTATTTTGCTCATT
>SNQJ01S0051776.1:58009-81230 GCA_010110895.2 Picea sitchensis
ATACCCAGAATTGAGCTTTCTTTCGTTCTTAAATATTGATTATCTTAAGATCACACAATTTTTAATTAGTTGTCTTCCTGTTGTTATTAATTTACTCCAATATCAAATACTTCTTTGAATGTATTCTAGAAGTGCTAGTATTGCTCTGTTATAGGTTTCCCTTAACAAAAGTACAGGCAGGAGCTCATACAACACAGAAAGATAAATACCAATTTCGTCGATTAGCGACAGGTTATTATGTGTGTTATTTAGTTAAGTTCTCTATGAATGAAATAATGAATGTATGGTTCAGCTTTGACTATCCACATGTTCATGTTTCATTAACTTTTTTGCAAGATTCTTTAGATTTATAAAAGAAAAACAATAAATATTTTTATGTGTTTTCTTTATCTGCTTCCTAGAAGTAATCATTTTTCCATTGATTTTCATAAGTTTCGATTAAAACTTGCATCTTGTAAATCATGTAAATAAATGAGAATTTTATATCTTCTGCTTAAATATAACTACTACAGTTACATTAGAGCATATGTACATATATATAGTGTTTAGTAATTGGTTAGTTATTTCTCTCTTTTATTTGTTTCTTTTAGGATTCTTAGATTGGCTAATGGAGCCATTAAACCCGTCAAAATGAGTCATACCAAACGGCTTGGGTTATTTAGACAACCCCGGACTGGACTCGCTCTTCTAGTTAACAGACGGTCAATTTCGTTCGTCAACAAGGTGCCAATCCACAAGATTACCGACCTATCACCGAAGGTGATAGTTTTACTTATTGGGTGGATCACTAGATCCACAGCCTTACATCAGGTCTCCCAGACACACATGTATTGTGCAGTGCAGTGCCTAAACACACTAGTATTCTACTGGAGCACGACCATGCTTGACTGCATGAAGAGACAGCTCATAGAGTGTCGAGGGAGAAGTAACAAAAACTTTGGATTTGGTACCATTTTATGGTCATTATTCTTTGAGAGGGTACCCAACATGAGTCCATGAGAGACAGTATGGGGGCATGTGGCCTCCTTCCCAACAATGTGTAGGTGGGCATCATTGTTGCCATGATAGGGGGGAGGAAGGACCATAGAGGCCTTCGATGATACATGTTTTGACTAGTGGGCACAACAGATTCTGGCAATAGAGGACTACCCATATGCCAGAATCAACTTTTACAGGGATCTGGACATGCTCATACCTCCTGGAGAGGAGTGAGGAGAGATAGGTACGTTTGTTTTTAGAGTTATTTATTTTTTTAGTTTCTTTTTATATATATCATTTTTATGTATACCAGAGTATCTAACAACTATGTATATGTTATGTACAGATGTGGGACCAGTGCATCCGGCAGACTTCTTGAGGGCCAGGCGAAGTCCTCGACCAGAGGCAGTACCAACAATAGACACTAGACCATCAGTAGCAGCAGCAGGGGGACCTCCAGCTGGAGAGGCTAAGAGAGTTTTGAGATGGGTGGAGTGGAACCTCATCGTGCTCGCTCGTGTAGTTCCCATGGCTGAGATCAAGGATCCCCCTCCCTTGATGTAGCCTCATGTAGTTGGGGTGCCATGGACCTAGGTCCAGCTCTTCTGACGTTTGGCAAATGTCGTTGTTCACTATGGCAGGGCCAACAGGCCCTGTGCTTAGCTAGGATGGACCACTTGCATGTCGAGGGCACTCTTTGTATAATTTTGAGGGCATAAGCCCCGCGGTGTATACTAGATTTATATTTTTGAGGNGTGTGTGTGTGTGTGTGTGTATTTACATCTTTTATGTCTTATGGATCACATTTTTACAAATGTATGTACATGTGTATGTGTGTTCTTATTTTTATGTGTGTGTAATATGCCAATCTAATACTTGATTAGCTAGAGCATCTGTGATTTGATTTAATATCCTAGGAACATGGATATACATAATGTAATCAAAGTAGTGTTCTAAGAGACGTACCCTAAGGAACTGTTGGTGTAAAGTAGGATCATTAACACGGTAAACCCCATTTAATTGGGACGCAACTAGTTGTGCATCTAAGTAGACTTGGAGGTGAGAGATACCATGCAACAAAGCGTCACGAAGAAACTCTATTACTGTGCTTTACTCGGCGACATTGTTTGTGGTGTCACCTAGACAGATACCTCCAGAAGATAGAAACTGGCCTTGAGGCATGAAAATCACCCCGGTTGTGGAAGAAAGCCTCCGAGTGTGTTGGCTAGCATCGTCTGCGAACTTAAAGAACACCTCTAATTCACTCGACATATGCCATAGTGAAAAAGATGACATCAAAAATGACACATCCATAAAACAAAAAGACAAAAAAAACTAACTGTATAATAACTATACATATGTACAAGAAGTCACCCAAGGTGACCCACCTACGAGTAATACTTCTTGAGGTAGAGCCCATTTCTAGGCTCTGCCAAAGCATTTCCTTCAAATTCAACCAGATGATAAGCGCCCTTATTTAATACCTCCTTCACGATGAAAGGTCTGAACCACATGGGTTTGAACTTGTCTGCCCCCAGGGGATCCTTATCTTGGTCATAGACCAGGACAAGGTTGCCTTCAGAGAAAATCTAAGGGAGAATGGACCGATCATATTGACACTTGAATCATTGCTTGTGAGCCTTTTTGGCCAAGGCTATGTCACAACATTGCTCATCGAGCTGATCGAAATATAATAAGCGTTCCTCAAGCAGTGAAGTGTCTAGCAATAACTCTACTGCCAACTTTAGAGATGGGATCTGGCAGTCTATAGGGAAGACTATTTCCAGCCCATAAATGAGATGAAAAGGTGAGAAATCAATGGCAGTATTTACAGATGTTCGATAGGCCCATAACAAAATCTGGTTGTATCATGAGAAATCATCCATGAAATAAAAGACCTCACAGCCTGTGCATTGATCGATAATCTAGTCAATGAATGGGGTGGGTAAATTATCCTTTAGACAGGCCTTATTCAAGTCACAGAAGTCCATACACACGTGAATCATTCCCTGCTTTTTGTTGACCGGAACAGGATTTGATACCCATTGAGTCAACTGAACGAGGTAGATGAAACCAACTTTGAGCAGTTTATGTACTTCAGCCTTAATAGTTGTTTCTTTCCGAGGATTTATCGGACGAAGCTTCTGTCAAAGAGGTTTGGAATCAGTTTAAGTTGATATCTCATGTTCGACGATTCTTGGATCAATGCCTGGAATTTCCTCGTAAGACCAGGAAAAAACATCACATAATTCTTTAAATAAATATGTATAGATTCGAATCTCCTCAGGGGAGAAATCCGCTCCGACAAAGACATTATCCACAACGCCAGGGGTTTTGAAGATTTGAATAGGTATCATTTTAGCGATGGTTGTCATATTACCCTTCGAATAAACTACGTGTGTAGCTAGAGGATTAATAGGAGAAGACCTATATCCAGTCATAGTCAAGATGAATTCACCTGCCTCTATTCTTCTTAACTTCGAGAGAAAACAAGATCTGTGATGGAGATCGTCGCATGGTCTATCAGGACCGGTCAATGCCTCTATAATCACCTCATCTGAGGGAAAGACCAAGTCTAAAGAATCAGTTGTCAATAGGGAACCTTGAGCCCAAATAGGCTCGAGAACTAGATCTAACTCTTGTGCGGGAGTCAGATCAAGGTTGGTTGAATCTTACTGGACAATGCTATACACAACTTCTGTCACGGACAAGAGCATGGACATGCTAGTATGCCTTGTCCCTTCCATCAAATCCTATGGGGAAGGAAGAGTCCACGGATCATTAAAGTAAGTCATACAGAACGATGACACTTGAAAAATTTCGGCCCTAGGATGGTCGGGGACAACCGATATGTACCTGATATCGCCGGAAGGAGGCAGGTAATCGAAAGTAACCATCAAAGGTGGGCACAAACCAACCCCTACATTGACGACGTCAAGATGCCCCCGATGAAGGGTCAAGCCTAGAGAAGGACAACTAGTCAATGGCTACAATTTGGCCCTCGTGTGGAAACAACAAGAGACAAAAAACCATGGAAACCACTGCATGCATTGCATATGTCCAACTCCTTCCTAACAACAGGTTGTAGTCGAGAGGTGCATTGACCACTTCAACTTCGATGCACACAGTATTCCCTCCTAATTTCACGAGGAAAGAAGGGATGATTCCATGTGGTCTGAAAGAACAATCGTCGAAAGTAGTAAGTAGAGTAGGTGACGGAGACAAAATGGGTTGGCCAATGGCCTTCCAACATGCCAACGACATCACGCATGCCAAGGTGCCCTCATCAACCACTGTGTGGAAAATATTCCAGTTAAAATATTTGGTGGGTTGAGCCACTACTATATGAAATGCAACGTGGTAAGGGAGATGCGGTTTCAAGTCGGTCGTAGCAAGCATGATCATTCCCATATTACAATTCTCGATAGAGCCCAAAGCGGACAATAAAGCCTTTCTCTGTGAAGGGCAGCTCTGGAGGACCTCCATAGCTTACATTGCACAAGGGGTTTGTGACAAATCCTCCACCACAAAGTAATTATGGGCAGCCCTCGCATTTGGATTATGAGAAGCTTTCTTGAACACCCCTTTCAGGATACGTGTCATTGTTTCTCCCATCATCTTCTCAATCTAGAGAGGAACAGATGGGTTTACGGCTTCCTTACCCTTTTCAGCAGATTCTAACATTATGTAGTCATGTGCCCTAGTTGCTATGTAAGTGTCACTTTTCATCATATAAACCTTTGCAACCGACGGATTACTAGAAGACAAAGGGGGTCCCTGACTGCCCCCATCCGCACTTGTAGAGGCTTGAGTCAAATGTTTTCCATGTCGAAATGGGTTCATTTACACATCAGGTTGTTGCTATGCCAATAACTTCTGGGCCTTCGCAATCCAAGGGCACATGTGAGTCGGGTAGTATTCCATGCAAAGGTTACATAGATACTTTGAATTTATTTTCTCTGTCTTACCACCGCCAACATTGTTGTTGGGTTTTTTATCCCCCTTACCCTTCTTGTTTTGTTGTTTTTCCTTTCAGTCAGGCTGATGGTTGGCCTTTGGGTTAGTCAAATGCAAACTATGTACGTTCGACGTTTGGGTAGGGGGAGCATCTGAACCAGTGGTTTCGCTGGCCTCTATCTACTGTATCGACAATTGTTGCAATTGATTTGATAGTTGATCAGTGGGCCTTGCTTGTGCTAAAAAAACTATACCATCGGCATGTGGTCTAGACTTGTGTCTAGCCTTGTCAAGGATGGACCATGGTGCATCTGGAAAAAAATTGTAAAGTCAACCAAACTGAGAGTATATCAGTTCAATTTGTTGAGCTCTCATTATCACCTCTTCCTCGGAAAATACTCCTGACATTGCAATGTCCTTGGATAACTGAGGTACCAAAGACTTAAGGAACCACTCTAGTGGGAAAGATGTTGGGACCAGTACTTTTATCAAACTCTTCCAATGTCGCCATTCTCGGATGTGATCTGTAATATGATCGACCTTTGTTTGCTCAAAGTTGTCTAACAATTCGGTGCCGACATCGTATCTCACAGTTAGTTGGAAATGGTTTAGGAAAACCATTGCTAATTCGCTAAAAGTAGAGTATCTTAAGCAGTCGAGCTCGATGTACCATTTCATGACACTCTTGATAAGAGTGTGTTGAAACAGATGCAACTGTATAGAGTCATCTCACAATGAGTTCGAAGAGCACCATAGGTGGAAAGTGGTCATGTAATCATCTGGATCTTCATTAGGATTACCTTCAAACTTCGAAATGTTTGAGGGAAACTTAGTTAGCATGGGAGGCCAACGTGGATCATGATAGTTTGGGTCGTTTAACAACCTTGAAAATTCTAGAAAATGTAACGTCACTAGAAACAGTAGTTTGGGTTGTTGACTATGTATAGGAAGAAAGGAGCCTGGAGTTTGACTAGCACCAGGTTGCCAGGAAAAGTTGGGTTGCTGACCAGGGTTCTAGTAGGCACCATGGCCTTCGAAAATGAATGAATATTTCTTTTTTGGGGACATCATCAGCTGATTCCCGTAATTGGACGTTGAGGGATGGGCAGGGATTACTCCCTGGATTATGTTTCAAATATTCTGAAAAGGGTATCCCCTTACCGATCCGATGGGCATAGGTACTAATCCTTTCCCGAGGTTCCATTGACCATGGAAGGGGTTTCCCTTGGTCAACATCCTTGACGAGGGAAATGCTCCTTGCCACAGATTCCAGAGTCCTTGTGAGGAGAAGACTCCTATCTTTTCCCCCTGTGTAGGAATAGTACCTTGCACAAGATTTTATTGTCTAAAACGAGGGTTGCCCTGGGCCGAGACGACAACTGACAAGAAAACATTATTTCCAAATGCGTCAAACAAATAGAATGACATTGAACCCACTAGTGTGGTGTAGGAAGAAGGTCCTATACTATCTACTCCGAACAAGCTGTAGTTCATGTTTGACTCACCGTTGTTGGGGAGCACCACCAAGTGAAGGGGCTGAAGGAGGTATATGACCCCCCTCATAAGGGAAATCATTGTAGGGGGATAAGGTGTCAACCATGGACCCTTGCAAAGGATCATTTGAGCTCCTTTGCCCCAGACCCATGGTCTGAAGGGTGGAGCAGGAGAGGATGGAGTTCATATCAAAGTCGGGCATCCCGTACGAAAATGGAGGGCCCGTCGCACTCTGCATGAATGGAGCAATGATCATCACCATAGATAGAATCAAACCGTTGCTCAAAGTAGAGGCAGTCGAGACCATTTTGGTCCATGCCGACAAAGGTGGGTTAGGAGGCAGAATGCCCCCAGTGGTGGCATCTGTTGAGGGAGTATGAGGAATCCCTAATGAAGTAGTAGCAGTTGCTTCCATAGCTGTCTGCAAAATTATATGATTCTCGTGATGATTTACCCTTGGAGGGACAAACTGTATCAAGAGTGGTGCCGACAAGTCAGTGATCGGAGAATTGGTTGGCCCGAAATCTTCTACTCCTAGGTCAGAAATAGTGGGTTTCTACGAATTCGATAATTCTCCTCTTGGAGATGGATCAAGTACATTTTTTTGCAACCCAGTCACTTCGAATGACCCTTGTTGGTCAAGTCTTCATCGTAATGGTGGCAATGGTGGCTCCAATGTAACCGACGGCAGGCCCTGAAGCCCTCTCGACCGGCGGAGCTCTTGATATTCCACTTTGTGAAAATATCAATGACACAGTAAGGCTATTACTAATGTTTTGAAACAAGAACACACTAGAAAATTTCCTAAAAGGAAAAACAATCAAACCACTATCTAGTTGGAAGAACAATTATGCCAACCAACACTAGAGAAACTTAGCGGTGCAAGTGCAACTCGAACATGGAATCACCCTTCGGGTATACTCTACAAAGCGTGGTCCGACGTCTTCCCTAGGTACCATAGTATACCCCTGCAATCACCTATGTAAGTCCCTAAAATAAAGGCAACTAATTTTTTAGCTCACGAACAGTCACCAAGTGGGTACAGTCAACAGGCGGGTACAGTCGACAGTCGGGTGGACCGCAATGAGCAGGGAAAAAAAGACCCAAACCTACCAAGGGTATTGGAAGCAAGTGGTCTCGAAGACAAATGAGGATCCTGAACGGATTCGGGTTCCATGAAGCTCCGTAGGAAAATCAAACTAATAGTATCCCATGACAAGTCCTCAATATGTGTTCCCCACTACGCTTGGTCTAGCTTTGGAGGGGTTATCTCCGCCACCTTTCTGCACGTGACCTTGTTTTTAGCCCCTATGTTAGAGGGGGGTCCCGGATAACTTTCACATTTACTGGACTTTTTACACTCCCTAGCTCTGACTCCAATGTTTGTTTTTAAGCCTTGAAGAGTTTCCTCTCCAACCTAATTCAAGGCTCTAGCCTATACTAGTTGATTGACCCTACAAACATAAAGTCTAGTAAATTTTAATTTTAGCATTGATTTTAAATGGCTTGTTTTAACTCAAGGAAATGGAAGTGAAACTAGTGATGTGAATGGGAGACGAAGAAGGAGAAATAAACAAAATGAAATAAAAATTACTTCTAATTAATCAATAAAGATTTGCAACTAACTCTTTAACCAACTTTTCATAACTAATTTTTTCTAAGATCTTTTAAAGGAAAACATAAAATGAAATTTCCCTCGACTACAAGCTACTTAATGTTCTAAGCATTCAATAAAGAACTTAAGAAAATAACTATTTTTTCTTTATTACCAAAGTAACTAACCCAACTACTTAACCAAACTNTGCTTCAAACAAGAAACTTGAAATAAATTCTTTTTCTTTTTATTTAAAGCAAACGAAAGTGGAAAAAAGTGAAAAACAAGACAAGACTAAAAACTCACCTCTGGCCCACTGCAGATCACAGGGAGTCACTAAAGACACCAAAACAAGCTAATCAATGAATCAATGACTTGACTAAACCCTTTCAAAATAAAACACAAGAAATCTTTAAAAATATAAGCAAACTGACATCAAACCCAGGCTTCAACTGTAAAAACAAAGACATTGTACTTAATCAAGAAACCCTGAGACGTAAAACTTCAATCAAGGAAGAGGTTGACTACCTCTTCTTAAAGAAAACATTTCTTGACACAGGCATGCAACTGATACTCAAGTAGCCTGTGTATGTATGTGGGTTGTCTATAAGTAGGCCGTGTATGTACGTGTGTTGTACCACATTAGGTCACATACATCTCTGTAACTTATCAAAAAAAGAAACAAATAGGTAGACTGACAGGGCAGTGAGAACTGGTATGGCACCAATAGGTGACCAAAATCCCTTAAAGACTCAGTAGACTCAAAAATAAACTCAAAAGGTATAAAACCAATCAAACACTCAAAAAATATCCCCTAAAACCCTAGAGGCTTCCCCTGTATGGTCATCAGTTCTACTATAGTGGGAAAGCCCCCCTATGGACTACACTGGGTTTCAACATGTAGGCAGATCTAACCGTCTAAAAGTCTCCTACTTTTCTAACTGCCCTGAATATACCCCAAATTCATACATGAAATACAAAGTGAAAATATCAGGTAAATTTACCTTTTACTCCATGTTCGGTGTCAATCCTCTCGCGTTCGATAGCTCCGCAGACTACAAGCCTCCTCCCAGGGTTGGCCTACATTCACAAACAGATAAACATGTAACTACAAACATGCATCTCATATATAAATCATGGGTTAGATGTTAGCATAAAACATAAATCAAACACAGATATATGACACCTCATATTTCGGGATAGAAAAAGAATTCCTTTTATTGATATCACAATGTTTACTTATAACAATGTCGGTGACTACTCCACGAACCTGGTTTGGGCTCCTCTTCACCAAGCTCCAACTTCGCCTCCACGTATCCTTCTTCTCTCAAACTTCTTCTAGAGAAATGGAAATGGCTTATGATGGAGGAAAAAGGGAAAAATGGGAAATTATGATGCAAATCTCACAAGGTGGCTGCAATTTCTTGGGGAAAGGAGGGGATGTGAAATGGGCATAGTTTAATTGTTCTTATTCTTGGATGTGGAATGAAACCCCAACACCTCCTTTTATATGAAAAAAGGATGGTTATTCGGTTGGGTGACGGGCTATAGGTGATGGATTAGTTGGGAAACTACCCAATAAATCGTAATCTCAACGAATTCCTTGCAACTTTTTAATTTTGCAACATTTGTGGGTATACATGGGCTATAATGGTGCAACTAGTGTACGTACGCGAGCTGTAGTGGTGCAGCAAGTGTGTGTACATGGGAAGTAGTGGTGCAAGGTGCATACATCTTCAAAAATAGTGTTTTTAAGAAGAGTTGCTCAGTGATGGCTTGGAAAAAAAAGCAGGTAAGAGGGCCAAATGTCAGGTATGCATGTATGGTGAAATTTAGGGTTATAACAACTTGTGACCCCTTTTATTTAATTGGCCAGCGACAGTCCCCTTTTATTTATATTCTGAGATTTCCTTCTTTTTTTTTATCCGCAAATTTATGAGTTTTCTTGGGAAATTTAATATTTCTAATCAACAATTTTTAATTATTTAGATATTCTCTTGTTTTGGTGAGTTTCCATTTACAGACTGATATTTTTGTAATTCTAGAAGTATCTTTTAAACTAACAGTTTATTGCCTTATTATATATGTTGTGATTACGACTGTGAATAAAACAACCATCGTGCCCTTTGTGATTATAATCGTTCCGAACAGTAAATTGATCAGCAGTCTCAATCGCTTTAATAAGATTTGCTTCAGATTAATGGTTCCCTTTTAATGGTGATTCTAGCAGTCACATAACGGTTAATTATGACCAATAGTATAATAGTTCTAACAGTTGGGCATCAACTCTAAATATTCCCATTGATTTTGTGCTTATAATAGTTTTATAGCAGTTCAATTTTAGTGACAGTTTAATAGTTAATATTTCTCCATCAACTTCTATGGTTCAGTTCAAATGTGATTACACAGTTTTATCTTAAATTAATTATGAATAGCATTTATCCCTTATAATCAATTAAATTTCTTTGTGTGATTTTAATAGTTAATTTGTGATGAAAGCAATTGGGTAGAGATGCAATGAAACAACGATTGTGTGTTGAACGAATTGAATAAATGGGATATATAACAGTTGTAGCAGTGGAACAATTATTATGGTAATTATGTCCTTGATAGCTTAAAATGTCCCTTTTACCGCCGTTAAAATAATTCCATTATGGTTATGGCATTTAACCCTTCAATAGTTTAACAAGATGCTTACATCAGATTAATCGTTAATGATGATCATTGTGTTTATTTCGTTAATATTTTTTTCTCCCATACAACAGGGAACTAATTAAGGACATGTAAGATTCTTTAGTGTCGTCAATGGAACCCTCCTCGGACAAATTGTATTTACTAATCTTAAGTCGCTTTATTATTTTGAGGTTTAAAGGGTTGTATTATTCTAAAGGAAGGCAGGGAAGCCCTTCCATAAGTTTTCATAGTAGTCGAGGTTGGATGCTTGAGCTTGAATAGTACTAGGATAGTAAAATGCCTTCAAGACTCTTATAGATAGATGCAAATTTTAACCCTGCTGTCTGAAGATTTATTTGCGCCTTGCTTGGCTTGATGGATTAGAGTGCTTTCATTATAGTTTCGTTTAATGTGTGATAGTGCTATTTGGTTTCAAACAATGTTGGATTTGTGTTTGATTGAGGACTACAATCCCCTTTTTACATTGTGCTTGGTGTTGTGAGGGAAATCCCCTTACGGACTAGCAAATAGGGTTATCTTGTGCATGCAGATATGACCAAAAGAAATATACTTTCTACCTTTGTCTCCAGACTTAAACCCCATTCCTTTTCAGCAAATACATGGTTTAGGCCAACATACCTTGTTCTGGATGTTCGATGTCGATCCTTCCTCTCGCTTTATCACTTGTTAGAAGTCCTCCTTTCAAAGCTGACCTGTATGTAAAACAAGCAACAAACTACACATGCATTTTACCTATAGACTAATGGGTTAGAGATTCAAACATATATTTATTGTACTATGAAGAACTCATAAAGTGGGATGGGAAAAGCATTTCTTTATTACTTTAAATGAATCAACTTACAAATGTCGAGACCGGCCACTACTCCACGAATCTTGATCGTGGGCTCCTCTTCAAATGTCCTCCAACTTCTTTGCTTTGTATCTCTTCTTGCACAAGGATGGCTAAAGGGTTGGGACAATGGGAATATGCAATTGGGTAGAGTTCCTTTGCTATATTTTTCCTTCTCCAAATGGGACCCCTAGCCCTTCTTTTATAGGTTAGAAGAAGCTAGGTATTTGGACGAACCCTCGGCCATGCATGGCCGGAAGTTTCAATTAACTCACCCAAAGCTCTATGTTTCGTTGGCAACTTTCCTTTTTTCATTCTTTTGTCGGTCCACGTGGGATTTTTTAGGTCAGCTAGCATGTATACGCATGCATTAATGGAGTAGGGTGCATGGGCCCTTATAAAAGAGGTTTTTTAAAGAGTTGTTCAGCAGTTCTTTGGTAAAGAAGGGATCTGAGATGGCCTGATGCCAAGTAAGCATGTATGGTGAAATTTAGGGTTACAACAGATGCCCCCTAATGTGTGAGGTCAGAAGAGCATCTGATGGCTGAAATACATTACCAATCTTTACTGATGTGTCAAACGATTGAGCCCAAGGATTAGGAACTGGTAGGTGTCATCTGCAAAATAACAAATGTCTCACTGAGGCGGGCATACCCATGCTCGAGATAAAATAGAATCATGGATACCAATCAAATACACTATAGATCCATGTCATATAACTATATAAAGAGTAGCCGCAAACAATAAACAATGGAGCTACATCTCGAAATCAAAAAGATATACATATAGACTATCCATCTTCTAGAAGCTGATACGGCCTGATGGCTAGAGATGAGGTCTTCAGAGCTCGAGCAACTACTTCAAAATATTCAAAACTCAGGTAGGAGTGTAATATGAGTGTACGAATACACTACCTAGAGCTCTTCGACGGCTCATCGGTCATGGACTTGATGATCAAACTGAAGGCTTCATTGATTTCGAATAAGGACTTGATTGGACATTCAGGATGGTCGGGTATGAGGGTAAGAGAAAAATTGCAGAGGGGTCGACTCAGGCTTGGTGAAAAACTTTCCTTGGACAATAGCACGACAAATGATGAGACTCAGGCAGCATGGCATTAATCATAAGTTTACGAAGCAGGAGGCAATGCAAAATCTCCATATGTTTGGAAGAATAACCGAACGGAGGAGGACACAACTCTATGTAGCGAGAACAACTTCCTAAGGTTGTACTACATCCAAAAGATTGACGAAAAAATGGACATATGTGCTTTATCCAAGGGTGACTCATTATGCTGCCAATAAAGAAAATACTTTTCCCTTCCTGTTTTTGGGGTATATTTGATTTTTTTGTCTTTTTCAATAATTTTGGAAAAAAGAATAAAGGAATGTTACGTTACAATGGAGGAACAAGTGTTGCAATCATACAAGTTCAAGGCATAAGGACGAGACTGATGTTCAAAATAATGATACTCAGGAAAAATCCTCCAGGGGCCAAGGGTGTTAAAACACAGAAGCAAACTGTTACAAGGCTGGCGTATAAGATATGCAAACGCGGTTAACAAAACACATAATGGTAACATCCTTCGATGTAAGTTTAATGAGCCCAGAGAAGGTAAGCTCGGTGGTTTTTCATATTTAGAGAGTTTGAAAAAACATAAAAGGAGACTCCATGGGGGCACCTTTTTTGAATATAGTCTAGTCGGTTCGAAAAAGGGGTAAACTAGCACCTACAAGACTTCTATTCAAAACCATTTTAAAAAGTTTGATAAGGACAAGATCACTAGCCATTTTTTCATTTTTAAGGAGTCTGATAAAAGCTTAACTATGGACTCTGTCAGGAATGTTCTTCTGGACCAGTTTAATGAGTGTGAAAGAATAAGGTCACTCGGCGATATTTTCAATTTTAGGGAGTCTAAAAAGAGCTTAACTATGGACTTCGTGGGGGTTTCTTATTCGTAAGTTTAGTCCCTCAGGCCTGAAAAAGGGATAAAATTATACCTGAGAGTACTCTTCTATAGAGTTGAAGTTCCATAGAGTATACCCTTGTTCGTACAGTTGACCGTCCGAAATGAAAAAGGGGTAAACTACCGACAGACATACGTGACTTCAAATTTCAGTTTAACGAGCGTGAAAGGCCACAAGATCGCTCGACAATCTTTTCATATTTAGAGGGTTTGAAAAGGGATTAAAATAAGACCTGTTATTTTTTGGGAGTCCTGAGGGTGAGGTCAAGAGTGAAGAAGAATCATGCAAATGAGGCTCAAACTTGTATTTAGGAAAAACTACAAGGACTCCCGAGCCTACAATGTTTTATAGACAACATGAACACCATAATGCAACCAAGATCTACCTAGGGCATCCATGTTCCGGTAAGCTCTACCACCAAGTTGCAACACTTCTAAAGCAAAGATGATGGTTTTGTGTCACAACCTGATGGGATCGATCCTATGGCAAAGGAAAAAGACAACGAGATACAAAAATCAGAATAGAAACCTAACCTATATGTTCAAGTTGATCGTCGGAAAAAATTTCCATGGACCGTCAAAAAATACTCAAAAATCGAAAAAAAATGTCCCAATACTCGATCAAATCCCTCCTATACAACTCCTGAATCACTCTAAATGGTTTTTGGTATAAAGAAAATGATAAAGGAGGCCACAAAAGTGACAAAAAGAGGCCAAAAAGTCTATAAATAGAAGTTGGCAGCTCATTATCACCATTGTTGATTTGGAAATTGACTCTGGAGCCAAAAGACCCCCTTTGTCAAAAGTGGTGATTCTGGGAGCTACAGTTGGTGAAAGGAAATTTTGTCTGAACCAAGTAAGTACAAACTCCCTTATCTTGTATTTCATGTCTTTATTTGTGCATTAGGTTTCATTTTTTACGGGGGCATCGAACTTTAAAAGGTCGGCCCTAGGTCCACGTGGGTTGTCTCTGGACAGGCCGTGTGTACATGCGACTGTCACCATTACAGCACACATGAGCCCCCTTATGGGATAAAAAGGGCATAAAAAGAAAGGGTTAACCCTCCTGAACCTTGGTGTTTTGCAGAATGTATTTCCATTGGAGAGAAAGAGAGCATGAAAAGGTAAATGAGTTGGTCGGGGAAGACCCCAATGCTGTGGCTACTTTGATGCAGTGTGGGTTACTCAAGTTTTTCCTATGTCCTTTCATGCGGGCACAACCTAGGCTACTGAATGCCTTTGTTGAATACTGGCATCTGGATGCAGAGGCATTCATGTTAGAGGGGCAGTCACTGGTGCCCACGGTCAAGGACATTTACTTTTTGACTGACCTCTCTAGGAGAGGGGAACCAGTCAATTTTTGGTCTTTTCCTACGGGGCCGCATAACATAGCGGAATTGATAGGCCTATACTGTGCAGCTGATATAGACTGCGCAAGCACGTAGGTGCCTATAAGAAAGATCACTAACTTATCGCTACAGGCGATAGTATTGCTTGTTGGATGAATTATTGGTTCTGCGGCTCTACATTAGGTGTCTCGTGCATAGATGAATTGTGTAGTCTAGTTCTTAAATGCACAAGTTTTTGATTGGAGTACCACTTTGCTTGAGTGTATGAAGAGGCATTTGACAGATTGTCGTTTGCGGACACATAGGAACTTTGGGTTTGGGACTATTCTGTGTTCGTTATTTTTTGAGAGAGTTCCGAGTTTTAGTCCTCGAGTAGTGGTACGAGGACATCAGGCCTCTCTTCCTGCTGTGTGTAGATGGGAAGTACTACTGCCACAACATGGTGGTGGAAGGACCAATGAGTCCTTTGATGATGACTTCTTTGTGTGGCTGTCACGACAGATCACGGTTATAGAGGATTACCCCTATGCCGGGATTGATTTTTTGAGAGACCCTGAGATACCAGTACCTCTTGGTGAGGAGCAAGGGGAGATGGGTAAGTCTCCACCTTTGTAGTTTTTTGTGTTTTAAACATATGTAATTTTTATGTTGTTTTGTTATATATATAATTTTTTTTTTTTGTTATGCCAGAGTATTTGATGGATAAGTGTTCATTGTGTGCAGATGTGGGACCAGTGCGACCCGCTGACTATGCAAGGAACATGCGTCATCCTCAGCCAGGGGCCTCACTTGCCGCTGCAGGGGGACCAGCAGTATCAAGAGATCTTCCAACCAGGGAGGTTGAGAGGGTATTAAGACAGGTTGGGCGTAACTTTACTGTGCTCGCTCGCATGGTCTCGATGGCAGAGATTGAGGACCTGCCACCATCTATGCAGCCTCATGTAGTGGGGGCACCATAGCCGTGGATCCGATTGTTTCGGCGTTTAGCCAATGCTATGGACCAGTATAACAGGGCCCATAGGCCCTAACTTTAGCTAGACATTTTGATGTGCCACGAGCACTACTTGTATATATTTTTTGACGGCATAAGCCCAGTGACTTGTTATCGGTTATATTTTTTAGGTGCTTGCGTCCATCGGTGTACTCTGGTTACTTTATGATATTATATATGGTTTTTTGGTCTTTTGTGTCTTATGGATCATGTGTGAAAAAAACGTATTTACATGCTTATGTTAATGTTCTCTTATATGTGTGCAAGATGCCAATCTAAAATTTGATTAGCTAGAGTATCTGTAACTTGGTTTAATCTCCTAGGAACATGAAAATATGTAATATAATCAAAGTTTCATTCTAAGAGATGTACCCTAAGGAATCGTCGGTGTAAAGTTGGATCATGAACCCGGTATACTCTGTTTAACTGAGACACAACCAGTTGAGCATCGAGATAGACCCAGAGATGAGAGATACCCAATGACAAAGCATCACAAAGCAACTCAATAACTGCACTATACTCGGCAACATTATTTGTGGTGTCACCTAAGCATATACCTTCGGAAGATAATAACTAGCCTTGAGGTGTAAAGATTACCCAAGATGCAGAGGCAAGCCTCTGAGTGTGTCGACTAGCACTATCTTCATACCCAATGAACACCTCGGAATCACTTGACATCTGCCACAGTGATGACAAATAATATCAACGACACGTCCATAACACTAAAATAAACTAAAAAGTAATAGTACAAAGACTATACATATGTTACAAAAAGTTACCCACAGTGACCTACCTATGAGTAATACTTCTTGAGGTAGAGCCCATTTCTAGGCTCTGCCAAAGCATTCCCTTCAAAATCAACCAAATGATAAGTTCCCTTTTTTAAAACCTCTTTTATGATGAAAGGTCTGAACCACATGGGTTTGAATTTTCCTGCCCCCACGGGGTCCTTATATTGGTCATAGACCAGGACAAGGTTGCCTTCAGAGAAAATCTAAGGATGAATGGACCTATCATATTGACAATTGACCTTATGTTTGTGAGCCTCATTGGCCAGGGCCACATCATGACGCTGCTCATTGAGTTGCTCAAGGTATACTAACTGTTATTCAAGTGGAGAAGTGTCTGGCAATAATTATACTGCCAACTTTAGAGATGGGGTCTGACATTCGATGGGAAAGACTACCTCCAGCCCATAAACGAGTTGAAAAGCTGAGAAACCGGTTGCAGTCTTAACCGATGTTCGGTAAGCCCATAATGCCGAGTATAACATCAAATGCCAATTTGACTTGGTTGAGTTGATAGTTTGCTGTAGAATGGTCTTAAAAGTTTTGTTTACAGCTTCCACCTGCCCATTTACTTGGGGGTAGTAGGGTGATGAATGTTCTTGCCGTAGCCAAAGCTTTGATGTTAAATCAGTCATCATCTGGTTCTAAAAGTGACTGCCATGGTCAGTGACAATCTCTCTTGGGATACTGAACCTTGCTATTATCTGATTGAATAAAAAGAGAGCTGCAATCTCTCCATCATCTTTAAACATTGGCATAGCTTCAACCCACTTTGTGAAGTAGTCCACAGCTACGATGATATAGCGGTGCCCCCTTGTTGAAGGAGGGTTGCATGTAGTGTAATCAATCCCCCACTTGGTGAAGGGACCAACTATGATGACAGGAAACATGGGAGCGGGATGTGCCCTCATATTCCGAGAGAAGATTTGGTATGGATGACACTTCTTGACTAATTCGATACAATCCTTGATAAGCATTGGCCAGAAGTAACCTGCTCGTAGAATCTTTTGGCCTATTTCCAACCTAGACAAATGACCACCACAAGCTCTAGTATGGAAATCATTAATCACGATAAATGCTTCCTCATGAGTGAGACATCGACGTAGGATGTAGTCTACACCTCTCCGATACAATGTATCATCGAGTATGAGATAATTCTTAGCCTGATGGTGTATGCGTCGACGCTCATCGCGAGAAGCAATAGTGGGGCACTTCAAAATATGGAGATAGATAAGTATATCTTCGTACCAGGGATCTGAAGATGTGATCAAAAACATATCTCCCCGAATAGGCGATTCTTCAGGCATAACGTCACCTGACTCAATCGAAAGTTCTGAAATAAGTTTTGTGAAGACCAGTGACTTTTTTCACTTTGCTGAAATGAATTCTAAGTCAAATTCCTGGAGGATGACTATCCATCTACTGATTTTTCTGCCTATTACCCGTCATGTCAACATGTACTAGAATGGATTCACGACAACAATGACAGTGGTCTTGCAAAACAGAACATAATGACAGAATCGTTGAACAGCATGAACTCCTGCCAATGCAAGTTTTTCGATATGAGAATAATTGAGTTCCAGTCCTACAAGGCTTCGACTCAGGTAATAGATGACATATTCTGAGAACAAGTCATCTTCCTGAACTAAGACTATGCCAATGGTTGACTCTAGTGCAGTCAAATATAATACGAAATCCTTATTATAGTTAGGTGGTCGGAGCAGAGGGGAAAATGTGAGGGCATGTTTCAATGCATCGAAAGAGCATTGAGCAGCATCCTCCTAGTAAAAGGGAGTGTCTTTCTTTAGTAAGCACATAAATCCCTTGGTGATCTTGGCATAGTTGGCGATGAAGCATCGTAAAAAGTTCACCTTGCCCTGTAGACTTTGAAGTTGAAGGATTTTGCGTGGGGGGGGAAACTGAATTGTTGCCTCAACCTTGAGAGGATCGACCATGATCCTTGTTGTTGACATTGTGAAACCTAACAATTGTCCTGACGTTACACAGAAGCTGCACTTATTTGGATTTAGGCAAATCTGAAAGTAGCGACAACGTTCGAAGATAAGTCGGAGGTGTGTGGGATGATCCATTCTCTTGCGAGATTGAGATGCTAAATCATCTAAGTAAGCCTCGACTATATGCTTGAGGTCATGAAAATAAAAATACATGGCCCGCTGAAAAGTGGCTCCAACATTTTTAAGACCAAAAGGCATCTTACGATATGCGAATGTACCCCATGGATAAATGAATGCCATTTTGTGTTGGTCTTCGGGTTTGATTTGTATCTGATTATATCCTAAAAAACCATCCATGGAAGAAAAGGCTTCGCAACCTGGACATTCATCAATGATCTGGTCAATGAACGGTGTGGGAAAATTATCTTTGGGACATGCCTTGTTCAAATCATGGAAGTCAGTACAAACACAAATTGTGCCTTGTTTTTTATTGACCAACATAGGATTTGACACCGATTGGGTCAAATGGATAGGATAGATAAACCCGGCTTTTAGCAATTTCTCAACCTCAACCTTAATGGTTTCTACTTTCTTAGGATTAACTAGATGAAGCTTCTGTCGAACAGGATTGGCTTCAGGATACGTTGTGATTTCATGTTCAACTATTTTTGGATCGATACTTGGCATTTCCTCATAAGACCAAGAAAAAACGTCGCAAAATTCTTTGAAAAGATCTGTGTAGATTTGAATCTCTTCGGGGGAGAAGTCGGCTCCAATGAAGACATTCTCCATGATGCCAGGGTTTCGGGAGATATTGATCGGTAAGGTTTCAGTGATAGTTTCCATATTACCCACAGCATAAACCTCATGTGTAACTATGGGATTAATAGGACAAGACCGATCTCCCGTCATAGTCACAGTGAATTCTCCTGCTTCAATTCAACTTAACTCTGGGAGGAAGTATGATCTATGATGAAGATATTCCTAGGGTTTATCCATACTAGTCATTGCTTCAATTATTGCTTCATCAGAGGGAAATACTAAGTCTAATGAATCGGTGTGAGCGAGAGAACCCTGAACCCAAATAGGCTCTAGAAGTGGATCGAACTCTTGTGCAGGAGATGGATCAGGGTGGGCTGAAGCTTGCTGGATTAAAGAGTACACTACTTCAGCTGCGAACAAGAGCATAGACATGCCCAATTGTCCTGTTCCATCCATCATGGCCGATGGGGAAGGAAGTATCCACAGATCATCGAAGTAAGTCATGCGGAATGACGAAACTTGAAAAATATCAACCTTATGGTGATTGGATATAAACTTGATATTGCCTTGAGGTGGCGGGTAATCGAAGGTACCCATCAAAGATAGGCACAAACCAACCCCTACGTTGACAACACTTGGTTGAGGATTATCAATCATCGGGACCATGGATGCCCCCAATGCAGGGTCAGGTCTTGAGAAGGACAATTGATCGATGGTCACTATCCGGCCTTCATGTGGAAACAACAAGACCCAGAAAACTGTAGCAACCACAACTTGCATGGCATAAGTTCAACTCCTTCCTAACAAGAGCTTATAGTTGAGGGGAGCATCAACTACCTCTACCTCGACACACATGGTCTTCCCTCCTAATTGCATGGGGAAAGAAGGAACGTTACCATGTGGTCGGAATGAACGACCGTCGAAAGCAGTGAGGAGAGTAGGTGACGGAGACAAAACGGGCTTGCCAACGACCTTCCAACATGCCAACAACATAACACATGTCGAGGCGCCCTCATCAACCACCGTGCGGAAGATATTCTGAGTAAAAATTTTTGTGGGATAAGCCACTACTATCTGAAATGCTACGTGGTAAGGTAGATGAGGTTTTAAGTCGGTTGTATACAACATGATTGTACCTGAATTACAAGTCTCGTTAGATCCTAAAGCTAACAAGGATTTCCTCTGGGAAGGGCAGCTTTGGAGGACTTCCAAAGCGGACATCGCACAAGGGGTTTGTGATCAATCTTCCACCACAGAGTAGTTCTGGGTGGCCCTTGCATTTGGGTTATGAGAAGCTTTTTTGAATGCGCCTTTGGGAATGCATGTCATTGTTTCGCCCAACGTCTTCTCAGTTTGTAGAGGAAGAGATGGGAATTCATCTTCTTTACCCTTCTTAGAAGTGCTTGGTTTACTATAGTCATGTGCTCTAGTCGATATAAAAGCATCACCCCTCACCATATATACATTCCCGGATGCGGGGTTTTTCGTCGGCGGAGAGGGGTCTTGGCTGCCCCCTTCCGTGCTTGTAGAGGCTTGGGTTAGATTTTTCCCATGTTGAAATGGATTGGTCAACACAGTAGGTTGTTGTTGCATCACAAACTTTTGGGCTTCTGCAAGCCAAGGACATAGATGGGTCAGGTGGTCTTCCATGCACAAGTTGCATGGATACCTCACCTTCTGTTTCTCAGTGTTGTCTGTGCCAGCATTATTGGTAGGTTTTTTATCCCCTTTACCCTTCTTTCATTGTTTTTTCTTTCTTTCAGGCTGCTGGGTGGCCTTTTTGTTAGCCGATTTCACTGTGTGTACCTCTGACGTTTTGGTAGGGGAGGAAGCCAAAGTAGTAGTTTGGATGGCCGTTGTGTGTTGTATAGATAAATGTTGCAACTGCTTCGTCAATTTCTCAGCAGGCTTTATTTGTGTTGAACCAACAATACCATCGGCATGTGGTCTAGCTCTCTATCTAGTTTTATCTTGTATTGAGCGTGGTGCATCTGGAAAGATGTTGTATAATAAACCGGACTGAGAATAGATGAGCTCAATTTTTTTTTATTTTTATTTTTTTTTTATACTAGGGGAATCGGCAACTCGTGGTTCTCGTACTCGCGTGACACAGGATCGATCCCCGTCGGCTACCACTATAACTCCAGGTGCAACCACCCATCCCGCAAGAATGGCGCACGAGTAAATCCGGGTGAGAATCGAACATGGGACTTCATTTACAAATTTCCTTCCATTTACACGGCACTTGCCAATCCATCTACACCGGTGTAGGCGATGAGCTCAAATTGTTGAGCCCTCATGATGGCGTCTTTTTCGGAGAATACTCCCAACGTCGCGACGTCTTTGGATAACTGCAAGACCAAAGACCTAAGGAACCACTCAAGAAGGAATGCTGGTGGGACTGGTACCTTAACTAAACTCTTCCGACGTCTCCATTTTCAGATGTGATCAGAGATATGGTCCGCTGTCATCTGTTTGAAATTGGCCAGCAGCTCTATGCCAGCATCGTATCTCACAGGTAACTGGAAATGGTTTAGGAAAGCCATTGCTAGATCATCAAAGGAAGAGTATCTTGAGCGATCGAGCTCAATGTACCATTTCACGGCACTCCCAATGAGAGTACATTGAAACAATCACAACTGTATGGAGTCATCTTTCAACGAGTTAGATGAGCACCAAAGATGGAAGGTAGTCACATGATCTCCTGGATCTTTGTTAGGCTTGGCTTCAAACTTTGGAATGTTCGAAGGCAACTTCGTCGGCATAGGAGGCCAACGCGGATCGTGACAAATAGGGTCATTCAACAACCTTGTCAAATCCAGCAAATGCAAAGTCGCCAGGAAGGGTAGTTTGGGTTGTTGGTGATAACCTGGGAAAAAGAGGCCTGGAGTTTGACTGGCACCAGGTTGCCAGGAAAAGTTTGGTTGCTGGCCCGAATTCTGGTAGAAACCTTGGCCCTATCCAGTGTATGGATTTTTCGTATGTGGAGACATCATCGACTGATTTCCAAAATAGGACATAGATTGTTGGGCATGCATTTCATTCGAAGGACTTTGGGAAGGGTTGCCCCATGTCGGTCCCACGGGGATAGGCATAGTAGTTTATCCAGGGTTCCATTTATTGTGGAAATAATTACCCCAGATCGGCATTCCAGATGAGGGAACGGATCCCTGCCAAGAATTCCAAGGCCCTGATGCAAAAGAAGTTCCCAGTTTTGCCCTTTGTGCAGGAATAGTACCCTACATAGGAATAGATTGTCCAAAACTGGGATTGCCCCCAGTTGGGAAGGCAGCTGAAGAGAAGGCATTGTTACCAAACACTCTGATCAAAGAAAATGATGTCAAACCTACTGACATATTATGTGAAGGTGGTCCTTGACTCCCTGCTCCAAATAAACTATGGTGTGTAGGTTGCCTGATGGATCGCTGATGCGAGCCATCGAGTGAAGGGGATGAAGGAGGTATATGACATCCTCTATAAGGGAAAGCATTATTAGGAGTAGGAGTGGCCCCCATGTGACCTTGTAGAGGAGCACTAGAGCTCCCTACCCCCAGACCTAAAGTCTGTAAAGTGGAGTAGGAAAGTACAGGACTTGTACCTAAACTAGGCATCCCGTATGAGAACGGAGGGCCTATCGCACTTGGTGTGAAAGGGGTTGTGGCCGATACCAAAGCGAGGATCAGACTGTAAATTCTAACCTTGTACAATATCTACTGCAAACTGATATTTCTAAAAGAACAGAAAAGATACAATGGCAAATACAAACATTACACAGAGATTTTTCACCTGGAAACCCAAACCGGGAAAACCAGCATATATTATATTCATACAATTGTTTTACATTGTTTACAATACAATATACAT
>SNQJ01S0051776.1:81240-95281 GCA_010110895.2 Picea sitchensis
TAGAAAACCATCGGCAAAAAACCATGTGCCGAAAACCACCTAATATCATGTGGTCCCGGAAATATGTCATCCCAGAAATATGTCGGCCCGGCGATAATATGTCAGCCCGAAACCGGCGAAAATATGTCGGCCCAAAAAAAAAAATTCGGGGGCGCTCCCCCCAAACCCCTGCACCCCCCTCTTACCCCCCTGCGCGCCCGACGCAGGCACTCAGACACTACTACTCGTTTAAAGAATATAACACATACCCAACACAGACAACTGTGCGATGTAGAGGCAGTCGAGACCATGGTGTCTCGAACCATTAACAATGGGTTAGGAGGTGAAAACTCTCTTATGGTGACAACCGTAGTGGGAATTGAAGAATTCCCGGAAGGAGTAACAACATTTATTTCCATTGTTGTGTGCGACACTATCTGGCGCTTGTAAAATTGAATTGGTACGATGAAAGGTGGCAAGAAATTAGTGGTTGGGGTTTCAACTGAGCCAAGAGAATTTGCTCCAAGTTCCAAAATAGTTGATTCCTCTGGATGTTGGTTGGGCACAATTTCTTGTGACCTGATCGCTTCAAAAGACCCTTGTTGGTCTAGCTTTTGCCTTAGTGGGGCGGGGGTGGCTGCAGTGTAACCTGCGACAAGACGAGAAGCCTTCATGACCAGTGGATCTCGAGATCCTCCACTATGTGAGAAGATCAAAGACACTCTAGGGTAGTCTAAACGTTCAAAAGTAACATGCACTAAAAAATTTCCTATAAGATAAGACAGGCAAACACTAAATTAATTAGAAGAACAGTTACAACAACCAACACTAGAGCAACTTACCGGTGCAAGTGAAACTCGAAAATGGAAGCACCCTCCAAGTATTCTCTGCAAAGCATGGCCTGATGTCTGTCCTAGGTACTGCGTTATACCCCCGCAGTCACCTGTGTATGTCCTTAAAAAAGATAGGCAACTAGGTTACCAGCGCGCAAACAGTCACCAGGCGGGTACAGTCAAAAGTTGGGTAGACCACAATGAGTAGGGTATCGAGCTCAAAACCTGTCAAGGGTATTGAGAGCAAGTGGTCCGAAAGACAACTAAGGAACTAAAATGGATTTGAGACCCACGAAGCCCCGTGGAAAATGCAATCAACGGAATCCCAAAACAAGCCCTCTATATGTGTTCTCCACTACGATTGGTCCAGCTTTGGAGGGGTTATCTTCGCTAAATTTCAGGCACGTGATCTCGTGTTTATCCCCTGTGTTAGAGGGGGGTCTCAGATAACTTTCACGATACTGGACTTAGACACTCCCTAACTCAGACTCCAATGTTTGATTGTAATGGCCTTGAAGAGTTTCCTCTCCAACCTAATCCAAGGCCCTAATCCTGAACTAGTTGGTTAACCCTACAAACATAAAAGTCTAATAAATTATAGATTTACCGTTAATTTTATGGATTTGTATTATGTCAAGGGGTATGATAGTGAAACTGATGATGTGTAAAAGATGAAAGAAAAAATGAATAAAAAGCTGGAAACAAAAAATTTCACTTAATGCAAAATTTCAACAACTTTTCAAAAAAAAAAATTAACATTTTCTAAGATTTTGGACAGCAAACCCAAAAGGAATTTCACTTGACTACAAGCTACTTATGATCTAAGTAAACTGCAAAAACCTATGAAATAAAAGACTTTTCCCTGGCTAATAATGCAGAATCACACTCTTCAACCAAACAAGAAAATGAAAGAGATTTTTTTATTTTATTTAAGTGTTGATAAAGAAAAAAGGAAAAATACCAACAAGTAAAAAACCAAGAAAAACAATTCTGGCCTAAATCGCAGATCACAAAGAATCACTTCGAAAAATCACACACTAGCAACGTAAAAAAAATGACTCTTACACTTGTCTAAAAACCCTAAAAAATTCATTTTTTTTAACAACTTTTAAATGAGAAAGAGCAAGCTAAGGCTAATATTAATCCTAAGTTACTGACTGCTAAGACAAGGATTCAAAATCCTGAGAGGTATAACTCTCATCAAGGGAAAGGATGACTGCCTTACCCTCAACAAAAACTATCCTGCACAAGCACGCTATTGATAATCCAACAACAAGCGTGTGAACGCGAGCTGTATAGAGCCAGAGGGCATGTACACACGGGCTGACCTTATACAGGCCATGTGTATCTCTAAACTCTGAGAAAAATTAAAAATAGACAATCCAAACCAGGAAGAGACCACTGATATTGATAACCAGGATCTCCTGAAGGCTTAGACACTCTCTTTAATAGAAAAAAGCAAAAAATGTAAGGAAAAAATTCATAAAATAAACCAATCTGAGACAAGACTACAATCAACCAAGACTTAGAAAGAATTCCATAAAACCCCTAAGAATGTATGATTCTGATAGAGAAGAGGATGACTACCTTCAAAATTTTCTGGACTCTACACGCTACTGCTACTTCTTCACCTAGTGTTCACACGTGGGCTGTAAGAGAGTAGGGCGCGGGTACACACGTGCAGACTTTATGCAGGTTGCGTGTACCTCTGTGGGTCTTGAAAAACACATTTGATCAAATAATAGAGAAATATGGTATGGTAAACCAGACTCTCTGCTAGCTTAGACTTTGCAGAAACTAAAAAGCAGGCAAGAAAACCAGTTTTTAAAACTACCCAAAAACAAATAAAATTCCTAGGAACCCTAGAGACTTCCCCAGTATGGTCGCCAATTGTGTTGTGAGGGAAATCCCCTTATGGACTAGCAAATAGGGTTATCTAATGCATGCAGATATGACCAAAAGAAATATACTTTCTACCTTCGTCCCCAGACCTAAACCCCATTCCTTTTCAGCAAATACATGGTTTAGGCCAACATACCTTGTTTTGGATGTTCGATGTCGATCCTTCCTCCCACTTGATCACTTGTTAGTAGTCCTCCTTTCAAATCTGACCTGTATGCAAAACAAGCAACAAACTACACATGCATTTTAACTATAGACTAATGGGTTAGATATTCAAACATCTATTTACTATACCATGAAGAAATCATAAAGTGGGACGAGAAAAGAATTTATTTATTACTTTAAATGAATCAACTTACAAATGTCGAGACCGGCCACTGCTCCGCAAATCCTAATCTTGGGCTCCTCTTCAAATGTCCTCCAACTTCTTTGCTTTGTATCTCTTCTTGCACAAGGATGGCTAAAGGTTTGGGACAATGGAAATATGCAATTGGGCAGAGTTTCTTTGCTAGATTTTTCCTTCTCCAAATGGGGCCCCTAGCCCTTCTTTTATAGGTTAGAAGAAGCTAGGTATTTGGACGAACCCTTGGCCATGCATGGCCGGAAGTTTCAGTTAACTCACCCAAAGCTCTGTGTTCCGTTGGCAACTTTCCTTTTTTCATGTTTTTTTTCGGTCCATGTGGGTTGTTTTAGGTCAACTAGTGTGTACACTTGTGCAATAATGGAGTAGGGTGCATGGGCCCTTATAAAAGATGTTTTTTAAAGAGTTGTTCAGCAGTGCTTTGGCAAAGAAGGGATCTGAGATGGCCCGATGCCAAGTAAGCATGTATGGTGCAATTTAGGGTTATAACACTTCAGTTCCTTGCGCTCTTGTCACAATGTGGTGACATGATTCCTTGAGTTAGGATCATTGCACATGTCGATCGATAAGTGCATATGATGCCTGTCTTAGGTCATGAGCTTCCTATTGAGGGTGTTGTTGTTTATTATAATTGATGTTTGTACTTGGTTTGTAAACGTTTAATGTGATTGGTTTATTGCTCACTATAAGGGTTCTAGTTACCCGTGTCATTAATATTGGTTATGTTGGGTTGTTATGATGAGTTTCCTTAACTTAGTAGGTTTGGTCTACTTGTGTCAGGCGAGATGTAGACACCTCCTTGTTCCTCAGAACAGTCGCCGGCCTTGAGACCTCAAATGGTCAAAATCGATGGGAACCTGGGCTTGAGCATTTCTTATGTGTCCTAGATGTCCTAACCATTGTAGGGTAGGACGAGCGGGTAGGTTTTTTTGTTCTTCATCTGATTGAATGTCGTACGTTGCTTCCAACTACTTGAGGTGCTAGTATGCTAGGTCGTTTTGTTTATTGATGTGTGATTTTCATGCATTGTGTTCATCGTAATGTTGTGATGTTGAGTGTAATGTCGTTATTACTTTCCTACAAAGAAAAAAAATTACTTGTTATGTGAATCTTTTTTTCATAACGATAGAGTTCATTACATATGGTATCAGAGCCGGTTCGACCCACGACCTGGGATCACTACGAATTCCATTGATTAGATATTTGATTATAAATGTTGCTAATTAAATTGATTTGTATTCGTGCATGTAATCATGGTTAGACGATGCTGTAGAGGCAAATGATGGGGTGTTAGGGGAGGAGGCACGACTCCCCCAGTAGCATCCATGCCTGAGGGGTCTAACCCCCAGGGAGATGAAAAAATTATCGGGCAGGAATAGATAGTTGTGGGTGACGTGGTTGGATTGATGAGATCCTTTCAGAGGATGTCAGAGGCACTAATCAGTCATTTGGATAGAGATGAGGCCAGGGCACCAACACCTCCTAAGGGTCCACCGCACACCCCAGTCGATACTAGTAGCATTCACCGCGAACTCAAGAAGGTCAAGTTTCTCGAGTTCTTTGGTGCCCCATATGAGGCATCCACTAAGGCATGGTTGGAGAATATGGCAATGTGCTTTGCACTTTGTGACTATACCTCCAACATGAAGGTCTTCATGGAGGCATTTCAACTAAAGGGGAGCGCTCTTCTATGGTGGAAGACCTTCCTGCCACAATTGAACATGGCAGTCGAAGACGTTTCATGGGAACTGTACAAGGAATGGTTCTGGGAGAGGTATCTGTCTAAGGAATTCATTGAACATCAGCTCAACGAGTTCACTGCCTTGCGACAGGGCGATCATACGATGCCCGAGTACGAGACCAAGAAATGTAAGGTCAACAAGTTCATGTTCAGCCTTAATGTCAGCATTCGTGAAAAAGTGAGGATATTGATGCCTCAAACCTTGAATGATGTTGTCCAGAAGGCCCTCATAATAGGGGAGGAGCTTATTAGCGGGGTTCAAAGAAGGACTCCAGCAAGACCAGTGAGACAGGAATCATCTGGTGCGCAGCAGCATCAAACACCAGCTAGAAATTCACCAAGATATTGTGGCATCTAGAGAGGATCCACTTTCACTACACCTCGACAACCAGCACCTCAGTAACAGACTCTTTATAGAGGTCCAAAACACCAGCAACAGTGTCAACCACAGCAACAACAGTTTAGGCCTATTCAGTAGAACATACCAAGTTTCTAGGCCGGTGGGCCGTCAGCTTCTACTTCAAGTAATAGGAGTACTGAACTAAAGAAAGGGTGTTGGATATGTGGAGAGCCACATTATCAACGTGACTTCCCAATTGAGAGGATGAGAGCATCTGGATCAGTCGGACCCACTACCGTGGGAGATTTGGGCAAGGATCATCGGATTCATGCAGTGGTGAATAACTGCTAGGAATAGCACCATTAGACTGTGCTTGAGATGCCAGGTACCATCACTGACTAGACCCTTAGTATTTTGATAGACCCAAGAGCTAGAGAGAGTTTTATTTTTGGTGCATCACTAAAAAGAATTAAGGTAAAGGTAGTCAAACAGGAAGAGTTTGGCTTTGTAGAAATGGCTTCAGGATCCAAATAGAAGGTTGGAGGGAAGGTTACGGGCTATAGCCTTAACCTGGGAGAGTTTTTCACAAGGGCCAACCTGTACATCACAATCTTAGGTTCTTATGATGCCATGATCGGTATGGACTGGTTGGATTCGCATGAGGTGATACTCAATTGTAAGACAAAATGGTAGAGCTTGGTTGATGATGAGGGACAAAGACACGTGATTATAGGTTGGAACCAGGGATTTTACCTAAGTTTCATCTCTTCCTTGCATCTATGGAAGAGCATGTGCAAGGGATGTAAGCTATATGTGATCCTTGTGTTAAATGATAAGGGCATGGCGAAAGGTCTAGAAAAACTTCCGGTGGTGAGAGAGTATGCGGACATCTTCCTAGAGGATTTACATGGGATTCCACAAAGAGGGAATTGGAATTTACCATCGAACTAAAATCGGGAATGGAACCGATAACAAGAACGCCTTATCGAATGTCGCCACCTAAGTTACAGGAGTTTAAAATGCAACTGAAGGAGTTGTTGGACCTAGGACTTATATGTCCAAGTGTATCACCGTGGGGTGGGCCTGTTATTTTCATACAAAATAAGGATGGGTCGTGGAGACTCTGCATTGACTACCGTCAATTGAACAAGGCAACGATAGAGAACCAGTATTCGTTACCAAGGATTGATGATATGTTTAATCAAATGAAGGGCACGACAGTGTTTTCAAATATTGACTTGAAGTCAAGGTATCACCAGTTACGAATCAAAGAGGATGACATCCCCAAGACCGCCTTTAAGACGAGTTTTGGACAATACGAGTTTATTTTTTTATCATTTGGACTGACAAATGCCCCTGGGGTATTTATGAGCTTGATGAACGGGGTGTTCCCCAAATACTTGGACAAGTTCATCCAAGTATTCATTGATGATATTTTGAAATTTTCTCGGACGATGGAGGAGCATGACGAGCACTCGTGCTTAGTACTACAATGTCCGTGAGAGAAAAAATTGTTTGGGAAACTATCTAAATGATTGTTTTATCAATCGAAGATTCATTACTTAGGGCATGTCATCTCCAACGAAGGTATCACTGTGGATCCAACAAAGGTCAATGCTATTATGGAATTTCCTACACCGACGAATGTCCCATAACTGCGTAACTTCATGGGTTTAGAAGGATACTATCGGCGGTTCGTCGAGGGTTTTTCGAAGATAGCAAATCTAGTTATGGAATTGCAGAAGAAGAAAAAGAATTTTGTTTGGACCAAGAAATGTGCACAAGCATTTCAGAGGCTCAAGGAGTTGTTGACGATAGCACCGATTCTAAAGGTCCCTGACATGGACAAGGATTTCTTGGTATGCACTGACGCATCCAAGGAAGGCTTAGGGGGAGTCTTGATGCAAGACAGTCGAGTGATCACTTACATCTCGAGAAAGTTGAGAAGGCATGAGGGGAACTATGCGACACATGATTTGGAGTTGTTAGCCATTCTTTATGCCTTAAGAGTTTGGAGACACTACCTTATTGGATGAAAATTTGAACTAAAAATGGACCACTGTGGTCTACAACACATCTTTACGCCAAACAACTTGAACGCGTGATAACGTTGTTGGTCAGAATTTCTTAGCGAGTACAATTTCGAGATTACTTACATAAAAGGAACAGTTAACATAGTGGTTGATGCATTGAGTCGGATACCACAGATATTTTCAATGATTCCTCTTCAGACGAATCTACGTGAAAAAATTCTAACTTTACAGTGCGATGATGACTAGTACAAAGAGGTCAAGGATTTTATCGGACAAAACACAATGATGGTACCAAAATTTGATGGATTTACTATGGACAATGACAGATTATTGAGATTTAAAATTCAAATTTAAATATCACCCAATGACGAGTTGAGGAGTTTGATCCTAAACGAGGTTCATAGAGCAGTGTACATGGCTCATCCTGGAGTCATGAAGATGAGGGCAGACCTTAAACCCTTATTCTTTTGGAAAGGAATGAAGGAATACATAGTCAACTATGTGGAAATATGTCTAGAATGTCAGCAAGTGAAGGTTGAACATAGACATATGGCACAATTACTACAGCCACAAATGATTCTGGAATCGAAATGGGAGGTCATTTCGATGGATTTCATTATTGGATTACCACTGACAGCAAGGAGACACGACTCGATTTTTGTGGTAGTCAACACTCTGAAGAAGAGTGATCATTTTATTCATGTGCATATGATGTATTAGAAACCTGACATAGCTAGAGTTTTCATCGGTGATATAGTGAGGTTGCATGGAGTGCCTAAGAGGATTATATTCGATCGAGGATCGGTGTTTACAAGATGATTTTGGACTAGTTTCCAAAAGGCCTTGGGAACCCAACTTAACTTTAGTACCATATATCACCTAGAGACAAACGACCAAACTGAAAGAACAAACCAAATCTTGGAGGATATGTTGCATATGTACGTGATGGACCAACAGAATCATTGGGAAGAGTTCTTACCATTGGTAGAGTTTGCATACAACAACAGATATCAAAGCACCATTGAGATGGCGCCACTCAAGTTTCTTTATAGGCGATCATGTCAGATGCCTTTGAGTTGGGATCATCTTGAGGATAGGGTTCTGGTGGGGCCAGAATCGATCTAGGAAATGGAAGAGAAAATGAAATCAATAAGACAAAGGATAAAGGAAGCACAAGATCGACAGAAGAGTTATGGCAATGCACATCGTGTCGACCATAGTTATGAAGTTGGCGATCGATTCTTCTTGTGGGTGAAACCACATAAGAGTTCGATCAAGTTTGGAAAGGGTGCTAAACTCTCTCCTAGGTTCATGGGAGAAAATAAGGGGCTCGTGGCCTATCAACTAGCCTTGCCTGATTCTTTGATGCGTACACACGATGTTTTACATGTATCTGTTTTGAGACATTATGTTTGTGATCCTACACATGTTATTGACATGACTTCCTTGTAGGTATCAGATGAGGGTGCTCTCATGGTGGATCCAATCCACATCCTAGACCATCGCATTTGACAGCTACGGTGTTGAATAGTAGATCAGGTCAAGGTCCAGTGGGACAACTATAGTCTGCACTCAGCGACCTGGGAGGACGCATGTGATATGCGTCAACAATTTCCATTTTTGTTTGATAGCTAGACATATGATATTTTCATACACTTTATTTCAACACTTACATATTGTGAAACTTCGGGACAAAGTTTAAAACAAGAGGGGGTGTATGTAACATCCCACTCTTGTGCGCATTGAGAGGACTTATTTTTTTAGGACACTTGAGTGCAAGTGATCTGGTTCATTATACGATTTCCTGTTTTGATTATGATTATGAGATGTGTGGATCTGACGATATGTTATTTTTTCTATATATACCTCGACAGGTGTTATTGATTGGGTTGTCCTAACTGTGCAGGACTCTGGACATTAGCGGATGTCGATGACATCGATGGATCTCCTTGGACTCTGGATTGAGTCAGGGAGTAGACTGTTATGATTTGAATGTTATTGATATTACATATGTGACATATGACTAGGTATTATGATGTTGATTGTTATAACCAACACGTTTTGTTGATGGATGCAAGCTGACGGTATCTTGCTAACCAGACTCACATAGGAGTAAAGGGGGCATGCACGACAACCATAGACATTGAGGGAGAGGTGTGGCAACAACCCTACCATAGCCTACTATCACTCCCATCGTGGCTCGAACTGTAGGTTAACGATTACCTATTTTGAGAGATCTGTGATTTCGTGAGGCCATATTGTGACAATCTCTCACGATGATTCTAAGGGACGCGCAATAAGGCAGGGTATTTATTCCTTAAAGGCCCTTAGTCTCCCACAAGGTCACCTGACGGAGTATTGACTCCAGGGGTTTGACGTCTACCAATTCAGTCAAAAGGTGAGTGGTACCCTTGGAGCACGTAGTGCATCTTGAAGGGCATGTCACGCAAATAAAATAGAAAGAGGTGAGTGGCACCCTTGGAGCACGTAGTGTGTCCTGAAGGGCACGTCACAATTTTAACTATGGTAAGTTAATAAACCTAGTGCCTAGAAAACTATGACTCCTTAGGACCTGGTCGACTTTAAAATGAATGATGTAATGAGTAAAGTTTAATAACAAATTTTCCCTTAAAAATTGTTTTCAAGCCTAGTGAATTTAAAACCTAGGTCTAAGTAGAGCCTATGAACAAAAAGAAGAATAAAATAAAATAAAATAACTATTTAGACACGTAACAAGAAGGGGGTAAAAAAAATTCAAATTTTAAATAATTCAAGTAAAATTTTAATGAAGGATAAAATTATTACAAGGGTAAATGGTTGCTTATGTCTGAACCTGCTAATTTTGAACTTAGATAGAAAAGTGGAAACTTAAAGAAAAAGGGGAATGCCTAACATAGTAGGGAATCCAGTCTTTGGAACCTTCTAAATGTGAACTCAACTAGGATTTAGGAAAGGCATAAGTCATTTAAGAATTGTAAGGGAATAAAGGGACACCGAGGAGTGTTTTTAGGAATGTTTTTAGGTGGGTGAGGGAAATAGGAAAATTTAATTAATTAATAAAATTTATTTTCTAGTGCAACTAAGGGATCAAGTGACATGTGTACGGGGGAGGTTTTTCCTAATTAAATTTAATAAAAAGAATCTAATGAGGTTTTGGGAAATTAATCACTAGAAAACTCTATAAAAAGGATGGCGGAGGAGGAGTATCATCGCGTATGGTTTGTGTAAGGTTACCCTGTTGGAATTTTATCTTGATTGAATTTATCTTGTGGGAGGTGGGATACCCAGCTCTGGTAATGAGTGGTAGATCAAACTTGCAAGGCGAGTTGGGAGATAACATTCTCTAGTATTGTGTGTGTGGCCCCTTTGTGGCTCGGGGGGCTGAGGGGGAAGAAGAGTACCCCTAGCGTTGGCTGGGAGGTATCGGTGAGCTCTTAGTGGTTGGAAAGTGGGAGCTAAACAGAGTGCAAGCACGAGAAAGTGACTTTGGATTCGTCATCATCGGTCCAAGTATTCTGGGTAAAACTGTTAATTGTAATGTGATTAAACTATACTAGCATGGTTTTGGTAGTCTGGTGACATCTTCTGGTCATTTGTTTTCTGGCATATGTATTGTTATGATAATTGCAAAATGGATTGGGTAATCTCAATATATTTGTAATCTACAATAAAAATAAATCTAGTTTATTATACTCTCAATGAATGATTTGATGTTAGTAGTATGTTAGTTTTTAGTTCGTGTAGTAGGTTTTCAGTATAATTAGTCTCTGGTATAGGAATGACTAACTTATAGCTGTTGTGAGTGCACAATTCTCTGATGTTCTGTTGGCTCACTCCTCTCTTAAGTTTTGTGAATCCAGTTTTCCTCTTCACACCCTCAAATAATTCTTGTTAATGTTGGGCGTCTTGATTTCTAAGCAAATTGTTCTTTTATTTTTACACATTAATTATATATATATGTATGGAGAATCATGTTTTCATTTATGTTTATATTTTGTAGCCACACGGAAGCTACACCCACCCCTTTCCTGAAAATAGTTTAATCCATTTGATGCTTTCAACCATTCTTATCTTTGCGCAGCCCTTGATATTTGTTTTTCCCTCTAGCTGGAAGTGTGCCCAACATCTTTGCGCAAACCATCTTTTCATTTTTATTTTTTTTTTCTTCACACTTAAAACCTGTGATGACTGGGCTACGTGACCAAGGAAACTAGCATCTATGTGCATTCCAACATTCTGTTTTTTTTCCTTCACACCTAAAACCTGTGATGATGGTGTTGTGCGACCCAGGGAGATCAACAATTCATTTTTATTTTCCTTCACACACACAAATTTTGTGATGTCTGGCCTGCGGGTTTAAAATGGGAATAGTCGGTTGTTGACTGATCTTGCTCGGAGAAATGATGAATTCCCAGAGGTATGTTTCCCACCTAGCCAACTGTTGTTGTCAAACCAAAAATTTTGTTGATCTTTCTCAGTGCTCTTCCCTCCTGAGACGAGCTCCCTGCAGATTTGCCTCTTCTCCCTCCTCATCGCTCTACGTTTTTTGAGTAACGCTTCACCTACCTCATACATGCATAGTGTAATCATGATGTTATATGCTTGTGACCCCTTTTATTTAATTGGAAAGTGGTGGTCCCCTTATCTGCATATTCTGGTATTTCCTTTGGTTTTTTTATTCGCGAATTTCTGCGTTTTCTTGGGAAATTTAATATTTCTAATCAGCAATTTTAAATTATTTAAATATTCTCTTGTTTTGGTGAGTTTCCATTTATGGACTGATAGTTTTGTAATTGCAGCAATCTCTTTTAACCTAATATTTTATTTCCTTATTATAGATGTTGTGATAACGACTGCAAATAAAACAATCATCGTTCCCTTTGTGATTATAATCGTTCGTAATAGTAAATTGATCAACAATATCAATCGCTTTAATAAGATTTTCTTTAGATTAATGGTTCCCTTTTAATGGTGATTCTAGCAGTCACATAATGGTTAATTATGACCAACAATATAATAGTTCTAACATTTGGGCATCAACTCTAAATAGTCCCATTGATTTTGTGTTGATAATAGTTTTATAACAGTTCAATTTTAGTGACAGTTTAATAGTTAATAGTTATGCATCAACTTTTATGGTTCAGTTCAAATGTGATTACACAGTTTTATCATAAATTAATTATGAATAGCATTTATCCCTTATAATCTTTTAAATTGCTTTGCGTGGTTTTAATAGTTAATTTGTGATCAAACCAATTGGGCAGAGATGCAACGAAACAGTGATTGCATGTTGAACGAATTGAATAAATGGGATATATAATAGTTGTAGTGCTGGAACGATGATTATGGTGATTATGTCATTGATATCTTAAAATGTCTCTTTTACTGCCATTAAAATAATTCCATTATGGTTATGGCGTTTATCACATTAATAGTTGTTTTTCCCATACAACAGGGAACTAATTAAGGACATGTAATATTATTTAGTGTCGTCAATGGAACCCTCCTCACACAAACTGTATTTAGTAATCATAACTCACTTTATTATTTTGAGGTTTAAAGGGTTGTCTTATTCTAAAGGAAGGCAGGGAAGCCCTTCCATAAGTTTTCATAGTAGTTGAGGTTGGATGCTTGAGCTTGAATAGTACTAGGATAGTAAAATGCCTTCAAGACTCTTCTAGATATATGCAAATTTTAACCCTGTTGTGTGATTATTTCTTTACGCCTTGATTGGATTGATGGATTAGAGTGCTTTCATTATAGTTTCGTTTAATGTGTGAAAATGCTAGTTGGTTTCAAACAATGTGGGATTTGTGTTTGATTGAGGGCTAGAGTCCCCTTTTTACATTGCACTTGGTTTCCTTGCGCACTTGTCACGATGTGGTGACATGATTCTTTGAGTTAGGATCATTGCAAGCGTGGATCAATAATCACATATGATGCCTGGATTGGGTCATGAGCTTCCCGTTGAGGGTGTTTTTATTTATTATAATTGATGTTTGTACTTGGTTTGTAAATGTTTAATGTGATTCGTTTATTGCTCACTGTAAGGGTTCTAGTTACCTGTGTCATTAATATTGGTTGCATTGGGTTGTTATGATGATTGTCCTTAACTTAGTAGGCTTGGTCTTATTGTGTCAAGCGAGATGTAGACACCTCCTTGTTCCTCAGAACAGTCGCTAGCCTTGAGACCTTAAATGGTCAAAATTGATGGGAACCTGGGCTTGAGCATTGTTTATGTGTCCTGGAGGTCCTAACCATTGCAGGGTAGGATGGGAGGGTAGTTGTTTGTATTCTTTGCCTGATTGAATGTCGTACGTTGCTTCTAGATTCTTGAGCCGCTAGTATGCTAGGTCGTTTTGTTTGTTGTTGTGTGTTTGCGTGTGTTGTGGTCATCATCGTGTTGCAATGTTGAGTGTAATTTCCTTATTACTTTCCTACCAACTGTTGTTTGTATCACTCTATGTGCAACACTAACATCTTTTTTTCGAGATTTTCCAAAATCTTTTAATACACTAGTTATATTGTCAAAGACATTCTGTTTCACCTTTGTATCTTTTCTCAACTTTTGAATACCCAATAATGATGTAGCTTATTTTAACTTTCTTGACTTTATTAGACAGAGTAAAAGTTGAGCTTGTACTATTATTGATTCATCTTTGAACAAAATATTATACATATTCTCAGTTCAATATATTATATAATGCTTAGGTTCTTTCTTCCCAAATTTGTCCATATCAACATTTTCTAATATTTCATCATCAATGTTGATAGATTCTCCTACATATTTCAATTTAAAGTTTATATTAAAAAACAAAACCCAAACATAAATTCACTAAACTATATACAAGT
>SNQJ01S0051776.1:101802-116756 GCA_010110895.2 Picea sitchensis
ATGAAAATCTTTTGGGGGAATAAAATTTAAAAAGGGGAAATAATTGTTTTCTTATATTATGCTAATTAAAAATTTATTAATTAAAAAGTAAAAGGGGAAAAGGGTAATTTTATGCACATGCCATTTGAGTTTTAAATGAAACGGGAAGAGGGAAATTTAAAAGATTTAGGAAACTAGGAAAAAGTGGGAAACATGAAAAGAAAAGGGAAACATAAGGAAAAAGCAGAAAGACTAACTTAGTAAGGTATCTAGCATTTAAGAACTTTCTAAATTGAACTCAACTAGTGAATTAGTGCGGTAAGTCATTAAATTGTGTAAAGGAATATGGGGACACCTAGGAGAAATTGTAGGAATGTTTTTAGGTGGGTGAGGGAAATAGGAGTAATTAAGTAATTAATGAAATAAATTTATGGTGCAATGAAGGGGATGGGTGACACATGTACGAGGAATATTTTTATGAATTAAATTATTGAAAAATAAATTAAATGAAATTTTGGGAAAGTAAATGACTTAGAAACTCTATAGAAAGGAGGGAGGAGGAGGATGATGGATCTCTTCTATTATGCATAACGTTACGCTGCAAAATTTTAGACTTGGGAGCTAGCTGATCTCTATTTCAGTGTGCGTTGCACCTTTGCGGCTTGGGGGGCTAAGGGGGGAGAAGAGTACAACTAGCATTGGCTGGGAGGTATCGGTGAAGTCTCATCGGTCCACAAGTGGGAGTTGCACAGAGCACGTGAGACAACGACTCAAAGCGGGAGACTTGGGCTATGGTACACTTACTTGATTCTGCATGGTAGATTCTTATTATACCTCACGCTTTCAATTCTTTATTTTTAATTGGGTAAAGAAAATGTTTGACTTAGCATTTTAATTGATAATTTTTTTTTATTTTTTTTTTTTAACTGGGTGAATCGGCAACTCGCAGTTCTCGTACTCGCGTGACACGGGGTCGATCCCCAAACGGCTACCACTATAACCCCAGGTGAAACCACCCAGCCCGCAAGAATGGCGCACGAGTAATTCCAGGTGAGAATCGAACATGAGACTTCATTTTTACAAATTTCCTTCTATTTACACGACACTTGCCAATCCGTCTACACCTGTGTGGGCTTTTAATTGATAACTTAATTCCCCATAGCCTTAAGCTCATTGTTGATTGATTCCCTTGACTTGTGATCCCTGCATGTTGTGGCTGCCCTATGGTTTTATTGATTTTGTGATGAATTTGCGCTTCTTACTTTACCCTCGTCCTTAGCTCATCGGTCCTCGCCTGAGCAGTTAGCCAGGAGTCGGATCGACGGTCGTCACCTCGGTGTTAATATACCTATAGATCCTAACACCTTGCTTTTCTATGCATGGATGATGAGTGAAGGATGTGTTTTCCCAATCGTCTACCCATTTTGATTGTTCTTGGTTGATTGATGGTCATTGCACCTTATGGCGATTGAGTACCTCTGTGTCTGATTGCGTAAACTCTGAAAACCCTTGCGTTTCCTTGAAGGATTATCCTTGTTTTTCCTTGATTGATAACCTTTCAGTTGAAGGCCCAATCTCTGTGTTTGAGCTCTTCATTTGGTTGGGCTCTGCATTTTGATCTCTTCGTTTTACTTGGTATAGTTTCATTGATACAGTTTTTTTTTTTTTCTTACTGCATTTACCAGTGGTAATTTCCTCTACGTTTTTGAATGCTATGATTTCCTAACTGATTATGGATTGATAGCAAATTGTAGCGGTTTTAATGACTACGATTTTGGAACAACAATTCAATGGTATTGTTTTTCTTTATACATGTGAACGAGAGATAGTGTTTTCTTTTATTTGAATGACGGATAATGTTTTCTAGGACCACTCACACAGAATACTAAGATTAAAGAAACAAAAAATCCAGTATGTATAGCATGTGAATTGTGTAGTCAATTAAAGGACAGTTAATTCGAATACTTAGCCAGATGTGATTGAAAATTCATGGTTCCTCACTTAATCATAAGTTAGAACGTGAGGATAAGATTACCGCTATAAATTAAAGTCAGTGGAAATCGTTTACCTGAAGGTTAAATACACTACAGGTTTAGCGTTTACTTCTATCTTATTCTGATATGACTACTTCGATTTAAGTATCATTTTTTACCCTTGACTTGCTGGAGCAATGTGCATGGTGTTACAGAATGTCCTTTCGTTTGATAGCTTCAGTCATTTCGACAAGAACTTTTCATTTTCAACCTTTCTGTTTTTCTTCTAAAACCGGAAATTTATGACAGCGTTCTATTGTTAAAATAAGATGAATAGAGTTCTTATATGTATCTATCATTTAAATCAATAGTTGGTACAGCGAAATTTCCATCAAAGTTTTGCAGTCAATGTATGGTTACAGCGAATCTTTAACTTTAGATTCTACAACAATTTGTATAGGGTGGGGGTTTCAATTTACTTTATATTTGATTTCAGCTCAAGGGACTGCAGATGGGTCCTTAGATAGCGATTTGTACCCTTCTAATGTAGGAGCATCGTAATCAGTCGTCAAAGCAAGTGTGAATAGTAAAAGACAGCTGGAAACACACCAACGTGCATTTTGAAAGTGTTTTAAATTTGAATGAATGGACATTAATGTAATAACTACGAAAGCGTATTCACATTTATGTTTTGGAGATTGTAAACAGATCTTGAGCATTGCTCTCATCTGCCAGATGTGGAGGTATTTATGCATATTGAATGTAAAGTAGGTAGCTTTTAATTCTGATTAGATAGTTTAGAGTTGTAGGAGGGAAAACGGAAAAAGAGACACCCTCGCTTGTATTGTAGAGGTAAGAATTCTCATTGTAAGATATAGAGCTGTAAACACAAGAGAACATAGAGAAGAACAGAGGTTGTAAGAGTGCATGCGACAGATAGTTGTTGCTACTGAACCATGTACAGTACTATTTGAGTTAATATATGAAATCTTTGACTTTATTTCATGGTGTTCTCATACTTGTTGTGTATATCTTTTGAATGGTATGTTTACAGTTGGGTTATTTATCTATTATGCATTTGTTTCAATGCTATGTGTGTATGCTTGTGATTTCATGGTGAATACATGAATTCTGTAAGAGTAAAATCATAAGCTTCAATTGTTTCTCTTCCTGAAAATTCCTGCAAGGAGTGCAGTGAAACGTTCGCAAGGTGTGCGTCGACGAAGTTCTGAGTTTTATCTCAGAAAGCGTAGGAGGGATAAAGTTGGCTTGTATCAGTAGAAGTGCATGAAGGCATAGAGCTGTGCAAGGAGTGTACAGGTCAGTTGAAGTCTTATACTTTACCAGCCAAGGACAAAGATTGAAGGACTGTTGTTGCAAGGAATTGCACAGAGTCAAAGGGTCAAATAACCAGATGTTATTTGTGAATGCCTCAAGGAGTGCGCGCAAGAATCCTGAGGAAACCTCGAGTTGAAAAAGAAAGCTCAGGAGGGAAAGAACCTTGAAGAGTTTAGGGGAAGGCAAGTTTCGAAGTCACTCAATAGGCAGAAAGTTCAGGAAGGTGGAAGCCGGAGTGTTTGGCGGGGGAGTCTTTCAGAAATTTGAGTGGATGGTGGAATCACTTCATGGAGAAAGCGTTGATTTGTTGGGTTCCGTTGGATCTCGGAGATCGGAGAGACAATTAAGGCTGAGTGTCTTTCAACGCTCATAAGCTCAGGAAGGGTAGGGGTCATTAGATCTGGACCAACAAGGGTCATCGATCTTGTGCTTGAATTTCTCCATATCAGGGTTCGATAGGTGGAGGAATTTGTGGTTGGAATCGAGAGTTCTGAACTCCCAGTTTGTGAAATCCTGATATAGTCAGGACCGTTAGATTGAGGGAGGCAAGGTTTTGTTGAAAACCTATGGGTATTCCATTGAAGGGGTTCCAACAGGAACTTGAGAGGCACTTCGGCTCAAAGAAAATAGAAGATCCATGATCAAGAGGTTAGCCGGACCCTAGGGGGTAGGGGTTTTGCGTCACCTTCAACAACAGCTTGTGTGTTTGACTACAATTGTCATCTCCGAAACGTAGGGATTCATATTTGTCTCAACGTTAAGCTTTCTGACTCTATGAATTTCCCTTTTTTAGACAACAACGATATTGTTGACTCTGCGAACAATTAACAAATTACTTCAGTATCTTTGTGGTTGGGTTACACAACATTATCTTTGATTTCGGTAAGGATAGAGATTTTAATGCTATGGTGTATAGAAAGAGAATTTTAAGGAATGAATTTAGCATGTATCTATAAACAACAAAATAGATTGAACAACATCGAATAGCATGGAAGTGCATTATCTATAGGAAGTGATTTAGGCAGCTAAATAGCATGGTCTTAGCTTTTATTATAGACAACATTTAATATGTCTTAGAGAGTTATTGGCAGCGATGTTGTAGGTACTGTATAGCGAATTTAAGAATAAGTTTTTTTTAGCGTTTTGTATGCGAATGTCAGCGTAATTTACTTCCTTGAATGCTTTTAACATAGCTTATTTAACATAGTCTTGACCAAATATTCATGCTTGTCACCTTCAGACTCGAGAGTATCGTAGTGTTCAATAATCTTAATTTTTGCAGTATCCAGCTTGACTTCGGAAATAAACTTCTTGTGAGCGATGTCTTTGTACTTTAATCGAATACTATGTCATGGAAGGAGACCCATTATAATACATCAAATTATGCATTGGTGTGTTACTTGGGCCTTATTTCCTTTTGTATAGTGCACCTGTGCATCTCTATTGCAATGCCGAGGCAGTGGCTTTTGGCGCACGTTGTAAATAACTATGATTTACTTCTTATTATAGTAAAAAGGCATCTTGGTGTAATTGTGATTACGTTGTTGAGGCATATTTTGCCTATATTTTTGGGATGGGGACTGGTTGGAAGATTTCCTTCTTCTTATTCAGGAACTTGTTTAAGTTTCCAAGATCCATCGTTGTTGTGCATGGAATTTAACGTGTTTTATGATATTTATAGTCATCATTTTATCTTGCGTCTTGTCAACTTGTTTCTTGAGGGCATAGGCATAGTCTTCTTGTCAGTTATTTTGGCCCCTAGTGTGTTGGATTTTTCTTGAGTCCATGGTCCAGATAGGTTAGGTTGCGGCACAATTATCGTCGGGCCTATCACCTGGGAACAGCATGATCCCTGACTAGGGGATCATGGCACGCCCTGTTGAGTAGAGGTGAATGATAACTTGGCCAAAGTTTTTTCTTCCTATTGCAGGTGTTGTTATTCATTGTAGTTGTTTTGGCATTCGGGATGTAACGCCTTCATGTGTTTAGTTGCTTACCATAGAGGATCTAGTTACTAGTCATTGATTCCATTGTGTCAGGATGGGGGATACTATCTTTAGCGGGTAAGCGTTGTCACGTTGTGTGTCTGGTAGGGAGTTGTTGCTATCTTTGATTTCACATGTCTCGCCCAGATGCTCATTGTGCCAGTGCATTGAGTCCTTGTTGTTTGTTGCCCAATCTGCATGCTTCTATTCGTCGTTAGGTTGTGTGGTTCAATTGTTGTTGTCGTGCCTTCCTGTAAAAAAAAAAAAAAAAAAATTCTTGTAGTCGTAATGATTGGGGTCTTTACATATGGTATTAGCGTGGGTTCAACCCTGCGACTGTGAATCACCAGGCTTTCTATTGTGATAAACCTTTGAGTTTTAACCTAGCACTTATTAAAAATTTAACGCATCTAGGTGGTGATCTCAATTAGAGGATGCCACATAGGTTACAACGTGGTGTCTTGGAAGGAGGTGTGACACCTCCATAAGTGCCCACACCCTCGGAGTCAAACCCCATGGAGGAGGAAAAATCCCTTGGGTTGGATTCGATTGTTGTAAGGGATGATGATCGTCTGACCAGGCTCCTTCCAGAGATGGTCAAGGGCCATGACTCACCTTTTGTACTGAGATGAGGTCGGGACGCCCATACCCTTGAGGGTCCACAATGCACCCAATCAATACCGTTAGTTTTCACTGTGAACTCGAGAAGGTCAAATTTCTCAAGTTCTTTGGTGCCCCGGATAGTGCAGCCGTCGAAGCTTGGTTGGATAATAATTAGAGGTGCTTTCACTTCACGACTATACCTCCAACATGAAGTTCTGCAGGGCAGTCTTTCAAATGAAGGGGAGTGCTCTTCTATGGTGGAAGACACTCCTGCCACTCTTAAACATGGCTGTCGAAAACATGTCATGGGAAATGTTTGAGGAACGGTTCCACGAGAGGTATCTTCTAAGGAATTCGTCGAGCATCAAGTCAACGAGTTCAAATGCCTTACGAAAAAGTGGACGTACGATGCCCGAGTACAAGGCTCATTTTTAGAGCTAGTTTGATATGCTCCACACCCTTACCGAGAAACTTAAGGTCAACAGGTTTGTGTTGGCCTTAGTGTTGGAATTCAGTTTCTACTTCGGGTATCAGGATTATTGGACCGAAGAAATTATGTTGGAATGTGGGGAGCCACATTTCCAGCGCAACTGCCCAGTGAAGAGGACTAGAGCATATGGATCAGTTGGACACACTACCATGGGAGAGTTTGGCAAGGCCCATCGAATTCGTGCAACGGTGAATAATTGCCAGGTAGAGCACCAGTCAACTGTACTGGAGACGTCAGGTACCGTCGTTGACTAGACACTTAGTATTTTGATTGATCTCAGTGCTACCGAGAGTTTCCATTTTTGGTGCAACGCTAAAAAGGATTAAGGTAAGGCAGTCGAACAAGATAATTTTAGCTTTGTAGAGATGGATTCAGGAGAAAACAGAGGGTTGGAGGAAAGTTTACGGGTTGTACCTTAACCTGGGAGAGTTTGTCACTAGGTCCAACCTATACGTCAGGATTTTAGGATCTTATGACTTCGTGATCAGTATGGACTGGTTGGAATCGCATGAGGCGATACTCAACTGTAAGATGATATGGTTGAGCTTGTTCGATGATGAGGGATAGAGATGCATGATTGTAGGTCAGAACTGGGGATTTTCCCTGAGGTTCATCTCTTCCTTGTAGCTATAGAAGAGCATGCACAAGGGGTGTAATGTTTATGCGATCATTGTGTTAAACGAAAGGGAGTAGCGGAAGGTCTAGAACACCTTCCGGTGGTGACAGAGTTTGTGGAGATCTTCCCAGAGGAGTTACTTGGGATGTTGCCAGATAGGGAATTGGAGTTTACCATAGACCTAAAACCAGGGACTGAACTGATAACTAGAATGCCTTATCGGATGTCGACCCTGGAGTTACAGGAGTTGAGAATGCAACTGAAGGAGTTGTTGGACCTAGGAATTATACATCCAAGTGTGTCACTGTGGGGCGCGCTTGTTATTTTCATACGAAAGAAGGATGGGTCGTGGAGACTCTGCACTAACTACCATCATTTAACAAGGTGACGATCAAGAATCAGTATCCCCTGTCGAGGACTGATGATCTGTTCGATCAGATGAAGGGTGCGACCTTGTTTTCAAGGATCAATTTGCGATCAGGGTATCGCCAGTTACGGATCAAGGAGGATGACATCCCTAAGAGAACTTTAAAATGAGGTAGGAAAATATGAGTTTATTGTTTTACCATTTGGAATGACAAATTCCCCAGGGGTATTTATGAGCTTGATGAATGGGGTGTTTCGCGAGTACCTGGAAATGTTCGTCCAAGTATTCATGGACGATATTTTATTTACTCTCGGATGACAGAGGAGCATGATGAGCACTTACGCTTGGTACTATAGCATCTATGAGAGCATAAATCATAGGGGAGGTTGCCCAAATGCTTGTTTTATCAATCGAGGATTCACTACTTAGGGCATGTCATATCTAGCGAAGGTATCATCATGGATCCAGCAAGGGTCGAGGCTATTATGGAATGGCCTACGCTGATGAATGTCCTAGAAGTGCAGGGCTTCATGGGTTTAGTAGGATACTATTGACGGTTCGTCGAGGGATTTTTGAAGGTATAAAACCCAATTACGGAGTTACAGAAGAAGAACAAGAAGTTTGTTGGGACCGAGAAATGTTCGGAGGCATTTTGGAGGCTCAAGGAGTTGTTAACAACAACACCGATACTAAAGGTCCCTGACATGGATGTGGACTTCTTGGTATGCACTGACGCATCCAAGGAAGGCTTAGGCGGAGTCTTGATTCAAGATGGTCGAGTGATCTCTTACATCTTGAGGAAGCTGAGAAGGCATGAGGAAACTATGCGACGCACGATTTGAAGTTGTTAGCTTTTGTATATGCCTTGAAGGTTTTGAGACACTACCTTGTTGGGAGAAAATTTGAACTAAAGATGGAGCACTGTGGACTACAACACATCTTTACTCAAAGCGACCTGAACACGCGACAACGATGTTGGTTAGAACTGCTTAACGAGTACAATTTCAATATTTCTTACATAAAAGGAACAATGAACCAAGTGGCAGATGCATTGAGTCAGAGACCACGCATCTTTTGGTGTTGCCCCTTCAGCTGAATCTATGTGAAAATATTCTAACTTTACAATGTGACAATGACTGGTACGAAGAGGTCGAGGATTTTATCGGACAAAACACAATGATGGTACCAAGATTTGAAGGATTTACATTTGATGATGATGGATTATTGAGGTTTAAAAATTGGATTTATGTACCACCGAACGACGAGTTGGGGAGCTTGATCCTAAACAAAGATACTAGAGCAGTATACATGGCTCACACGGGAGTCACGAAGATGAGGGAGGCACTTAAACCCTTATTCTTTTGGAAAGGAATGAAGGCAGACATAGTCAACTATGTGGCCAAATGTCTAGAATGTTAGCGGGTAAATGTTGAACTTAGACATCTAGCAGGGTTTCTATAGCCACACACTATTCTGGAATCAAAATGCGAGGTTATTTTGATGGATTTCATCGTTGGATTTCCACTGGCGACAAGGAAACATGACTCGATTTTTTTGGTAGTCGATTCCTGTGCATACAACGCATCAAGCACATGACATAGCTAGAGTTTTCATCAGTGGTATTGTGAGGCTGCATGGCATACCTAAGAGGATTGTATCTCATTGAGGATTGGTGTTTAGTAGACGATTTTGAACTAGTTTCCAAGAGGCCTTGGGAACCCAACTTAAATTTAGTACTGCGTATCACCCGGAGACTGATGGGCAGACCAAACAAATGAACCAGACCTTGGACGACATGTTGCGCATGTACGTGATGGACCAAAAAGATCGTTGGGAAGAATTCTTTCCACTGGTGGAATTCGCTTATAACAACCAGTTACCAAAGCACCATTGAGATGGCACCCTTCAAGTTTCTTAATGGGCAACCATGTCGAATGCATTTGAGTTGGGATCGGCTTGAGGATAGGGTCCTGGTGGGACCAGAAGCGATCCAAAAAATGGAAATATTAAATGCAAACTAATACAAGGGATCAAGGAAGCACAGGATCGGTAGAAGAGTTATGTCGATGCATGTTGTGTCGACCGTAGTTACGATGTGGTGATCGATTATTTTTGTGGTTGAAATTGCAAAAGAGTTTTATCAAGTTTGGAAAAGGGGATAAACTATCTCCTAGTTTCGTGAGATCCTACGAGATTGTTAAAAAGAGAGGCCCATGACCTAATGACTAGCCTTGCCTGATTCTTGAGGCGTATGCATGATGTCTTTCACGTCTCTGTTTGAGACATTATGATTAGTGATCCTACACATGTTTGACTTGAGCACCTTGCGGGTGTCGGATGAGGGGGCGCTCACGGCTGAGCCGATCCACATCCTGGATCATCGCATTCGAAAACTATGGCGTCAAACAATAGATCAGGTCAAGGTCCAGTGGGACAACTATAGTCCACACTCGGTGACCTCGAAGGATGCATATGATATGTGCCATTAGTTTCCATTTTGTTGGATAGATAGACTCATGATACTATGATACACATTATTTCGGCACTTATATACTGTTAAAATTCGGACGAAGTTTAGACCAAGAGTGTGTTAGAATATAAAATATTGTGCTCATTTTAACATTGACGATACCCTTGTCACCCAACCATAGGCCAAAGCCACCCTCCGAGTACCTTGACCTTGACAGAGAAGATAATCCTAGTAGCAATCCAATAGCCAAGAGAGGCTAATGCACCAAGCAAGAATAGAAACCAAGCTAATCAGATAGTCCCACCCAGAAGCTAGCGCACACTTTCCCAGAGACTTGCGCAAAAAAAACTGCCACTGCACTGCGCAGATCTAGTTCTCTCTGCAACTTATGAGATGTGAATAATGAGAACTGGCGCCCTATATTTATAGTAGTCTAGCAAACTCATTGGGGCTGACTTCTCCTCCTGGGTACTAATTAATTCATATTAATTATATTTATGCAGCCATCAACTTGTCTAGTGTTTCCTTTACTTCTTTGCTTCCTTATGGAATATTCTAATCTCATCATAGGTCAAAATAGAGGTTCATACCTCCCGAAGATACCATAATATTAACACTCCCTCCTAGATAGGGAGGTATGGTCTTGAGCACAAACAAACCATTCAACTGGTAGTATCATGAGCACCGTCATTATTATCCAACTGGATAATCTCCTATGACAACTGGTACAATATCAATTGATAGAGCACAACTGTGTCTATCCACGGTAGTACACAACTACTCAAATTGTGACACATAGTCACAGCCAGTGGGACATATCCACCACAGTAGTATATCTCTACTTTCTAGAGATAGACAGTCTCCATAACAATCATCTGATGATAACCTGCATAGAAAATATTGTTAAAATAAACTGAATTATCTGGGCCAATCTTTCACTCACATCTGTGAGATCTAAAATAATATATGCCCTTAGTATAGAACATCAACAATGGGCTATCTGCCCTATTCTTCTCAAACAAGGAAGAATTATTGTTTCTTATTTCTGAGCCTGGACCATTCCTCACCCTAGGCCATTCTTCCTACACTAATCAAAGTGCACCCTGGAAAGAATGTATAAACCCTAGGGAATGTCTGAGTCTGGACCATTCCCCACCCTGGGCCATTCCTCCTACACTAATCAAAGTGCACCCTAGAGAGAATGTATAAACCCTAAGGAATGTCTGTCCCTGATTTCTAAGCCTGAACCATTCCCCACTCTGGGCCATTCCTCCTACACTAATCAAAGTGCACCCTGGAGAGAATGTATAACCCTAAGGAATGATTTTCCGAACCATTTCCTCTGTTAACCACAAGAGGAAAAGACTGTTGAAATAACTAAGACAACTGAGAGGGGGGGGTTGAATTAGTTGTTATTGAGCTTAAATTTTTTTAAATCTATAAATAAATTTCTTAATCTTTCTTCAAGTGATCATCAACATTATACAGCATATGAACAATAAATGTAATGAACATCAGTCACACATAAGATATACTTAGAGGCAAATTTTCATAAGGAAACCCATAAAGGGAGAAAACATCTTCTTCTTCGAAATGATAGGCAGTCTTTTAAGTTCTGTACATCATCTCTAATTGAGCACCAACTCAATGTGAGGCTACTACCTTTGTTTTACAAGCTCCAACTTGTTTGAGAGCACCAACTCTCTAGTTTCTCTAGCACCTACTATAAGGAAGCACCAACTCCCCTAATGTTCTATCACCAATTGGATGGAAGCACCAACTTCCAGTTACAGAAGCTCCAACCTGTATAATAGAGAACCCTTGTTCTCCCCTGCACCACCCTACCACCCTGATTTCTCTGGCTGCAACTAGAAGGAAGCTACAACTCCCTGTGTTCAAGAACCCACTTGAACCTTTGAGGACAATAGTCCTCCCTAGAACCTCCCAACCACCCTAGAATATGAATGAATAAATAGATAGACAACTACACAGATAAATCAATTCTTACCAATCTTTCTTTGTTCTGTAAATCTGGTCTTCTTCTAACTGTTCTGCAATTCTTCTCTTCCTTTGTCTGTTCTGCAAATCTGCTATGCTTCAACTTGTTCTGTCATTCTGCTCTGCTTCAACTTGTTCGGTTATTCTGCTCTGCTTCAACTTGTTCTGTTATTCTGCTCTGCTTCAACTTGTTCTCATCTGTTACTCTTCTCTGAGTTTTATCTCACACTGCATATATTCTCAGTTTCACACTGCGAATCCTATGATTTTCCCTTTCTTATAGTTTCATTCATTTTTCATCCAGAACAACCAACCATGCACAGTCTGTCTCATTTTCTTTTATACACACACCCACGATCGTTCCCCGTTTATATCTCCTTAGAAAAAAGAAAGACAACCATCCGAGCAACTGAAATGCCAACCGAATGGCAATCATGATTATGTTTCGCTAACAGATTCGTAATTGAGGAGTTAATTGTAAGAGAGAAAAGTAACTCTCTGATCATATTCCAGTTTATCTGCTCCATTGGATGAACTTTATTGACATTCCCTTTAAATCAGGTTTCGACATTTTGGCAATCCTGTTGCCGATTGTCTCGACACTTCATGTCATGATCTCCGAAGTTCCGATACAGAGCTTTTCTGCACTAGCTCCTTCCCCAATATGACCAAGTCTATGATCAAGCGCTTATGCAAAAAATGATTTTCGCAAATTCGCCTTTCATGAGTCTGGAGATGAGGCATCTCGACTCTCCAAGTCGTGATCCCCGAAACCTTGAGATGGAGCTGAGATCAACGATCCATGATCTCGATGAATCTACAGTCCAGATTTCATCGTGAATTCGCATCTCGCGATTCCTTCGATGGAGGTCCTTGTCACTCTAAGTTGCGATAAGAGAAACTCTGAAATGAAGCTTAGATCAACGTTCCATGTGTTCGATGAATCTACGGTCCAGATTTTATCGTGAATTCGCATCTCGCAATTCCTTCGATAGAGGTCCTTGTCACTCCAAGTTGCGATAGGTGAAGCTCCAATTTGGAGCTCAGATCAATGGTCCAAAACACATCGTGAAATTGATGGTTGGGATTAAATCGTGATTTCGCATATCGTGATTTCACATATCGCGATTTCGATGGTTTTGTTTCTTAAGTCCTCTCCAAGTCGCAAGTTGCGAAACTGCGAAATGGAGTCGACGGTTCAGATCAACCTTGATATGATGGTTGAGATTAAATCATGATTTCGCATGTCATGATTTCAATTGTCATATTTCTTGCCTCTCCAAGACATGAGTCGCGAAACTCCGAAATGGAGTCGACGTTCCAAATCAACCTTGATCTGACGGTCATCGGGAACCTGCATCCAAAAAAAGAATTTGCGATCATCCTCCTTGAATTTCAAAATGTACACTCTCTCGGGGGTTTCCTGGACCTGTTCAAATACAGCTTCATCTGGAAATACAATTTGATCAACTTCTACCACATTACTTGTTCGATTAAGCCATTGAAATTGCAACAAAACCTCATCTCCCCTAGCTACACGAACAAGTACTTTCCGAGTATCTAGTAAAACTCGTGTCCCCTCCAGAGACATCATTCCATCTCGAAACTCCAGCATGATCTCCTGACAATTGAATCGGATGATGCATTACAACATATAGAATCCGTTATGACCAAACCCTACAAACCCTTCCTACAGCGTCTTCTCACAATGTCCATTTATTTCATACTTTTTGTACTCATGCCATCTTCACTGTTGTACTTGCCATAAATGACAAGTATACAAGCATGCGCTAGACAAGCATGTGATGTCTGTTAAAGATTTGCCAACAAAGATTGTCCTGTATCAACCTCCAAAACGGACCATTCCCCATGTTAACCACAATGAGAAATTGTTGTCTGGCGAAGTGGGCCAGTCTTCTTGAGTAACCCTCAAGAAGAGAGACTTCCCTAGACCACTCCCCATGTTAGCCAAAATGGGAAGTCAATGTCTATGATACATAAGCAATCAAACTACTTCCCATATTAACCACAATTGGAAGTCACTGTCTGTCAGAAATCTCAATCCACTTTCCGAACAGAAAAGAATCTGTCCAATCTGGACTATTTTTCAAACACAAAGATAAATGCTTCAATAATATTTTCAGTGCTCCCTCCTAAACTGGAGAGTCATTTAATCACAAAAATAAATGTTTTCAATAATATTTCTCAATGCTTTGTCTTAACCTGGAGAGTCTTCCCTTTCAGCTAAGGGAGTTATTTCCATGATCCCCATCTTCTCTTGGAAATATGCAAACTTTATTCTAGATAGAGGTTTTGTCAGGATGTTTGTTGTTTTCTCATCAGTGGGGATATACTTGAGCTTTACCTCTCCTTCCTGGACTTTATCTCGAATAAAGTAGTATTTGATCTCAATATGTTTCGACCTTTCATGAAACACGGGATGTTCTAATAATCTTATACAGCTCTAATTATCACAATGTATTATGGTCGATTCTGGAATCTGATCAAATAAATTATAAATTAACTTCCTTAACCATATTTCTTCAGTGCATGCTTCGCATGCTGCGATACACTCTGCTTCTGTTGTGTTGAGTGTGACAGACTTTTGTTTTCTGCTGCCCCAAGATATCATAGTGGATCCCAAGCTGAAACACATGCATGAAGTGCTTTTTCTATCTTCTGCACTTCCTGCCCAATCTGAGTCTGTGAATCCATGAAGTTGTATATCACTGGATGTGGTATATCTCAAGCCATAGTTTATTGTCCCATGAATATATCTTAGGACATTATTTGCGGCTATCCAATGCTCTTGTCTAGGTTCTACCTGGAATTGACTTAAGGTATTTACGACAAAGCAAATATCTGGTCGAGTATTTACCAAATACATTAATGACCCAATTAGCTATGGATATAGAGATGGATCTACTGGATCGGAATTTGGTACTTTCACTTTTCTTATATCTGCATTCATAGGAGTGTCCATGGACTTACAGTCCATCATTCAAAACTTCTGAAGGATCTTTATTGCGTACTTTCCTTGTCCAAGGAATACTTCACCATGCTTTTTCCATACTTCTAGTCCCAAGTAATAGTGCATGAGACCTAGATCTTTCATATCAAATTCAGAAGCTAATT
>SNQJ01S0051776.1:127290-139579 GCA_010110895.2 Picea sitchensis
TTGGGTTTTGTTTTTTAATATAAACTTTAAATTGAAATATGTAGGAGAATCTATCAACATTGATGATGAAATATTAGAAAATGTTGATACTGAAAAATTTGGGAAGAAAGAACCTAAGCATTATATAAGATATTGAACTAAGAATATGTATAATAATTTTTTCAAAGATGAATCAATAACAGTACAAGCTCAACTTTCACTCGCTCTAATAAAGTCAAGAAAGTTAAAATAAGCTACATCATTATTGGGTATTCAAAAGTTGAGAAAAGATACAAAGGTGAAACATAATGTCTTTGACAATATAACTAGTGTATTAAAAACTTTTGGAAAATCTCGAAAAAAAGATGTTAGTGTTGCACGTAGAGTGATACAAACAACAGTTGTTTCATCTAGAAATATAAAATATCATTTGACAGGACACAAAGATAGACTTGCATAAAATGTTAAATAATTGGCCCGTAATTGTTGGTTGACAGAATCTCTTGTTTCACCACATATAAGGGATGGGTTGCGATGAAGAATAGCACGGAAAAAATATGAAGAACATCCAAAACATATATTTCCAATGACACAAATATAATTGCTCAATAAGTTCAAAGAACAAGGGTGGTGCAGGGGAGAACAAGGGTTCTCTGTTATACAGGTTGGAGCTTGTGTAGCTGGAAGTTGGTGCTTCCATCCAGTTGGTGATGGGACATTAGGGGAGTTGGTGCTTCCTTCTAGTAGGTGCTAGAGAAACCAGAGAGTTGGTGCTCTCAAACAATTTGGAGCTTGTAAAACAGAGGTAGTATCCTCACATTGAGTTGGTGCTCAATTAGAGATGATGTACACAACTTAAAAGACTGCCTATCATTTTGAAGAAGAAGAGGTTTTCTCCCTTTATGGGTTTCCTTGTGAAAATCTGTCTCTGAGTATATCTTATGTGTGACTGATGTTCATTACATTTATTGTTCATATGTTGTATAATGTCGATGATCACTTGAAGAAAGATTAAGAAATGTATNGTCTTAGTTATTTCAATAGTCTTTTGATCTTGTGGTTAATAGAGGAAATGGTCCGGACAATCATTCCTTAGGGTTATTCATTGTCTTGAGGGTGCACTTTGATTAGTGTAGGAGGAATGACCCAAGCTGGGAAATGGTCTAGGCTTAGAAATCAAGGACAAACATTCCTTAGGGTTTATACATTCTCTCTAGGGTGCACTTTGATTAGTGTAGGAGGAATGGCCCAGGGTGGGGAATGGTCCAGACTCAAACATTCCTTAGGGTTTATACATTCTTTCCAGGGTGCACTTTGATTAGTGTAGTAAGAATGGCCTAGGGTGAGGAATGGTCTAGGCTCAGAAATCATAAACAATCATTCTTCCTTGTTTGAGAAGAATAGGGCAGATAGCCCATTGTTGATGTTCTATACTAAGGGCATATATTATTTTAGATCTCACAGATGTAAGTGAAATATTGGCCCAGATAATTCAGTTTATTTTAACAATATTTTTTGTGCAGGTTGTCATCAGATGATTGTTATGGAGACTGCCTGTCTCTAGAAAGTAGAGATATAGTACCGAGGTGGATATGTTCCACTGGCATTGACTATGTGTCACAATTTGAGTAGTTGTGTACTACCGTGGATAGACACAGTTGTGTTCTATCAATTGATATTGTACCAGTTGTCATAGGATATTATCCAGTTGGATAATAATGAAGGTGCTCGTGATACTACTAGTTGAATGGTCTGTTTGTGCTCAAGGCCATACCTCCCTAGCTAGGAGGGAGTGTTAATATTATGGTTATCTTTGGGAGGTATGAACCTCTATTGTGACCTATGACGAGATTAGAATATTCCAGAAGGAAGCAAAGAAGTAAAGGAAACACTAGAGAAGTTGTCGGAAGCATAAATATAATTAATATGAATTAATTAGTACCCAGGAGGAGAAGTCATCCCCAGTGAGTTTGCCAGAATACTATAAATATAGGGTGCCAATTCTCATTATTCACATCTCAGTAGTTGCAGAGAGAACTAGATCTGTGTAGTGCAGTGGCAGTTTTTTTTGCGCAAGTCTCTGGGAAAGTGTGTGCTAGCTTCTGGGTTGGACTATCTGATTAGCTTGGTTTCTATTCTTGCTTGGTGAATTAGCCTCTCTTGGATGTTGGACTGCTACCAGGATTCTCTTCTCTATCAAGGTCAAGGTACTTAGAGGGTGGCTTCAGCCTATGGTTGGGTGACAAGGGTATTGTCAATGGTAAAATGAGCACAATCGTTTATATTCTAACACCCTCTTGGTCTAAAATTCATCCCAAATTTTAACAATATATAAGTGTCGAAATAATGTGTATCACAGTATCATGAGTCTATCTATCCAAAAAAATGGAAACCGATGGCGCATATCATATGCGTCCTCCGAGGTCGCCGTGTGTGGACTATAGTTGTCCCACTGGACCTTGACCTGATCTATTTTTCGACGCCATAGTTTTCGAATGGGATGATCCAGGATGCGGATCGGCTCAGCCGTGAGCACCCCCTCATATGACACCTGCAAGGTGCTCAAGTCAAACATGTGTAGGATCACTAATCATAATGTCTCAAACAGAGACGTGAAAGACATCATGCATACACCTCAAGAATCAGGCAAGGCTAGTCATTAGGCCATGGGCCTCTATTTTTAACAATCTTGTAGGATCTCACGAACCTAGGAGATATTTTTTCCCCTTTTCCAAACTTGATAAAACTCTTATGTAGTTTCAACCGCAAAAATACTCGATCGCCACATCGTAACTACGGTCGACACGACATGCATCGACATAACTCTTCTACCGATCCTGTGCTTCCTTGATCCCTTGTCTTAGTTTGCATTTAATATTTCCATTTCTTGGATCGCTTCTGGTCCCACCAGGACCCTATCCTCAAGCCGATCCCAACTCAAATGCATTCAACATGGTCGCCCATTAAGAAACTCGAAGGGTTCCATCTCAATGGTGCTTTGGTAACTGGTTTTTATAAGTGAATTCCACCAGTGGCAAGAATTCTTCCCAACGATCTTTTTGGTCCATCACGTACATGCGCAACATGTCGTCCAAGGTCTGGTTCGTTTGTTCGGTCTGCCCGTCAGTCTTCGGGTGATACGCAGTACTAAAGTTAAATTGGGTTCCCAAGGCCTCTTGGAAACTAGTCCAAAATCGTCCAGTAAACACCGATCCTCAATGAGATACAATCCTCTTAGGTATGCCATGCAGCCTCACAATATCTCTAATGAAAAATATAACTATGTCAGGTGCCTGATGTGTTGTACACATAGGAATTGGCTACCAAAAAAATCGAGTCATGTCTCCTTGTCGCCAGTGGAAATCCAACGATGAAATCCATCGAAATAACCTCCCATTTCGATTTCAGAATAGTGTGTGGCTGTAGCAACCCTACTGGATGTCTAAGTTCAACCTTTATTTGCTGACATTCTAGGCATCTAGCCACATAGTTGACTATGTCTTCCTTCATTCCTTTCCAGAAGAATAAGGGTTTAAGGTCCTCCCTCATCTTCATGATTCCCAGGTGAGCCATGTATACTTCTCTAGTATCTTCGTTTAGGATCAAGCTCCTCAACTCGTTGTTTGGTGGTACGTAAGTCCAATTTTTAAACCTCAATAATCCATCATCATCAAATGTAAATCCTTCAAATCTTGGTACCATCATTGTGTTTTGTTCGATAAAATCCTTGACCTCTTCGTACCAGTCATTGTCGCGTTGTAAAGTTAGAATATTTTCATGTAGATTCATCTGAAGAGGCAACACCAAAAGATGCGTGGTCTCCGATTCAATGCATCTGCCACTCGTTTCACTGTTCCTTTTATGTAATAAATATCGAAATTGTACTCGTTAAGCAGTTTTGACCAACGTCGTTGTCATGCGTTCAGGTCGCTTTGAGTAAAGATGTGTTGTAGTCCACAGTGCTCCATCTTTAGTTCAAATTTTCTCCCAACAAGGTAGTGTCTCAAAACCTTCAAGGCATATATAAAGGCTAAAAACTTCAAATCATGTGTCACATAGTTTCCTCATGCCTTCTCAGCTTCCTCAAGATGTAAGAGATCACTCGACCATCTTGCATCAAGGCTCTGCCTAAGCCTTCCTTGGATGCATCAGTGCATACCAAGAAGTCCGTGTCCATGTTAGGGACCTTTAGTATCGGTGTTGTTGTTAACAACTCCTTGAGCCTCCAAAATACCTCCGAGCATTTCTCGGTCCTAACAAACTTCTTGTTCTTCTTCTGTAACTTTGTAATTGGGTTTTCTATATTCAAAAATCCCTCGACGAACCATCAATAGTATCCTTCTAAACCCATGAAGCCCTGCACTTCCGGTACATTCATCGGCGCAGGCCATTCCATAATAGCCTCAACACTTGCTGGATCCATGACGATACCTTCGCCAGAGATGACATGCCCTAAGTAGTGAATCCTTGATTGATAAAACGAGAATTTGGGCAACCTCCCCTATGATTTATGCTCTCGCAGATGCTGTAGTACCAAGCGCAAGTTCTCATCATGCTCCTTCGTTGTCCGAGAGTAAATAAAATATCATCCATGAATACTTGGATGAACTTATCCAAGTACTCACGGAACACCCCGTTCATCAAGATGATAAATACCCCTAGGGCGTTTGTCATTCCAAATGGTAAAACAATAAACTCATATTTTCCAAACCTCGTTTTAAAGTTCTCTTAGGGATGCCATCCTCCTTGATCTGTAACTGGCGATACCCTGATTGCAAATCGATCCTTGAAAACACTGTCGCACCCTTCATCTGAACAAACAGATCATCAGTCCTCGACAGCGAATACTGATTGTTGATCATTACCTTGTTTAATGACAGTAGTCAGTGTAGAGTCTCCATGACCCATCATTCTTTCATATGAAAATAATAGGCATGCCCCACGGTGACACACTTGGATGTATAATTCCGAGGTCCAACAACTCCTTCAGTTGCATTCTCAACTCCTGTAACTCCGTGGTCGACATCTGATAAGGCATTCTAGCTATCGGTTCAGTCCCTGGTTTTAGGTCTATGGCAAACTCCAATTCCCTATCTGGCAGCATCCCAGGTAACTTCTCCAGGAAGACGTCCACAAACTCTCTCACCACCGGAAGGTGTTCTAGACCTTCCGCTACTCCCTTTCGTTTAACACAATGATCACATAAATATTACACCCCTTGTGCATGCTCTTCCGTAGCTGCAAGGGAGAGATGAACCTCAAGGAAACTCCCCAATTCTGACCTACAATCACGTGTCTCTATCCCTCATCATCGACCAAGCTCAACCATCTCGTCTTATAGTTGAGTATCACCTCATGCGATTCCAACCAGTCCATACTGATCACAAATTCATAAGATCCTAAGATCCTGACGTAAAGGTTGGACCTAGTGACAAACTCTCCCAGGTTAAGGTACAACCCATAAAATTTCCTCCAACCCTTTGTTTTCTCCTGAAGCCATCTCTACAAATCTAAAATAATCCTGTTCGACTGCCTTACCTTAATCCCTTTTAGCGTTGCACAAAAATGGAAACTCTTGGTAGCACTGGGATCAATCAAAATGCTAAGTGTCTGGTCAGTGACGGTACTTGACGTCTCCAACACACTCGACTGGTGCTCTGCCTGGTGGTTATTCACTATTGCACGAATGATATGGGCCTTGCCAAAGTCTCCCATGGTAGTGGGTCCAACTGATCCATATGCTCTAGTCCTTTTCACTGGGCAGTCACACTGGAAATGTGGCTCCCCACATTCCAACATAATTTCTTCAGTCCAACAATCCTGATACCCAAAGTAGAAACTGAATTCCAATGCTAAGGCCAACACAAACCTGTTGACCTTAAGTTTCTCGGTAAGGGTGTGGAGCATATCGAAGCAACTCCAAAAATGAGCCTTGTACTCGGGCATCGTACGACCACTCTCTCATAAGGGGTTTGAACTTGTTGACTTGATGCTCGACGAATTCCTTAGAAGATACCTCTCGTCGAACTGTTCCTCGAACATTTCCCATGACATGTTTTCGACGGCCATGTTTAAAAGTGGCAGGAGTGTCTTCCACCATAGAAGAGTGCTCCCCTTCATTTGAAAAACCTCCATGTAGACCTTCATGTTGGAGGTATAGTCACGAAGTGCAAGCACCTCTAATTATTATCCAACCAAGCCTCGACGGCTGCACTGTCCGGGGCACCAAAGAACTCGGGAAATTTGACCTTCTTGAGTTCGCAGTGAAAACTAACGGTACTGACTGGGCGTGTTGTGGACCCTCAGGGGTACGTGCGCCCCGACCTTATCTCAGTACAAAAGGTGAGTCATGGCCCTTGACCATCTCTGGAAGGACCCTAGTCAGACGATCATCATCCCTTACAACAATCGAATCCAACCCAAGGGATTTTTGCTTCCCCATGGGGTTAGACTCCATGGGTGCGGGCACTTCTGGAGGTGTCACACCTCCTTCCACGACACCACGCTGCAACCTATGTGGCGTCCTCTAATCGATATCACCACCTAGATATGTTAAAGTTTTAATAAGTGCTAGGTTAAAACTCAAAGGTTTACCACAGTAGAAATCCTGGCAATTCATAGTCACAAGGTTGAACCCACTCTAATACCATATGTAAAGACCCCAATCATTATGACTACAAGCAAAGATTTTTTTTTTTTGACAGGAAGGAACGACGACAACAGTTGAACCACACAACCTAACGATGAACACAAGCATGCAGATCAGGCAACAAACAACAACGGCTCAATGCACTAGCACAACGAGCATCTGGGCGAGACATGTGAAATCAAAGATAGGGGCAACTCCCTACTAGACACACAACATGACGATGCTTACGTGCTAAATACAGTAACCCCCATCCCAACACAACGGACTCAACGACTAGTAACTAGATCCTCTATGGTACACAACTAAATGCATGAAGGCATTACATCCCGAATGCCAAAACAAGTACAATGAACAACAACACCCACAACGGGAAGCACAAACTTTGGCCAAGTTATCATTCACCTCTACTCAATAGAGCATTCCATGATCCCCTAGTCAGGGATCATGCCGTCCCCAGGTGATAGGCGCGACGATAATCCTGGCGCAACCTAACCTATCTGGACCATCGACTCAAGAAAAATCCAACACGGTAGGGGCCAAAATAACTGACAAGAAGACTACGCCTATGCCCTAAAGAAACAGGTCGACAAGATGCAAGAGAAAATGACGACTATAAATATCATAAAACACGTTAAATTCCATGCACAACAACGATGGATCTTGGAAACTTAAACAAGTTCCTACTACTTGAATAAGAAGAAGGAAAGCTTCCAACCAGTCCCCATCCCAAAAAAATAGGCAAAAGATGCCTCAACAACATAATCACAATTACACCAAGATGCCTTTTTACTATAATCAGAAGTAAATCACAGTTATTTACAACGTGCGCCAAAAGCCACTGTCTCGGCATTGCAATAGAGATGCACAGGTGCACTATACAAAAGGAAATAAGGCCCAAGTAACACACCAATGCATAATTTGATGTATTATAACGGGTCTCCTTCCATGACATAGTATTCGTTTAAAATACAAAGACATCGCTCGCAAGAATTTTATTTCCGAAGTCAAGCCGGATACTGCAAAAATTAAGATTATTGAACACTACGATACTCTCGAGTCTGAAGGTGACAAGCATGAAGATTTGGTCAAGACTATGTTAAAAGCACCCAAGGAAGTCAATTACTCTGACATTCGCATACAAAACACTAAAAAAAACTTATTCTTAAATTCGCTATACAATACCTACAACATCGCTGCCAATAGCTATCTAAGACATATTAAATGTTGTCTATAGTAAAAGCTAAAACCATGCTATTTAGCTGCCTAAATCACTTCTTGTAGATAATGCACTTCCATGCTATTCATTGTTGTTCAATCTATTTTGCTGTTTATAGATACATGCTAAATTCATTCCTTAAAATTCTCTTTCTATACACCATAGCATTAAAATCTATATCCTTACCCAAATAAGAGATAATGTTGTCTTACCCAACCACAAAGATACTGAAGTAATATTTTAATTGTTCGCAGAGTCAACAATATCATTGTTGTCTAAAAAAGGGAAATTCACAGAGTCAAAAATCTTAACGTTGAGATAAATATGAATCCCTATGTTTCAGAGATGACAATTGCAGTCAACCACACAAACTGCCGTTGAAGGTGACGCAAAACCCCTACCCCCTAGAGTCTGGCTGACCTCTCGGTCACAGATCTTCTATTTTCTTTGAGCCAAAGCAATTCTCAAGTTCCTGTTAGAACCCCTTCAATGGAATACCCACAGGTTTTCAACAGAACCTCGCCTGCACAAAAAGGTGCTAGGCACAACCCCTCTCAGAAGCGACTGTGTGATATGGCCATAGGCCTAAATCTATCGACATTTCACACTTTGAGATTTCGGGGGTGTCAGCATGAGACAACTCCACTCCCCGCCCACCGAAACCCCAAAATCTGATAGGGGCCTTCTAATTACTAGCCTTCAATTTTGTGCAGATGATGTGACCCTCCTTTAAGGACTGGGTCCCAGTTCCCTATTGTTTCAGGATTTCACAATTTGTGAGAATCTACAAACGACGCTTTTCTTCCATATCAATTCCCCGACTTTCGAATCCCCGAAGTCGTACCTCCAATGAGATATACGGTTGTGTGCCTCCCTCGATCTAACGGTCCTGACTATATCAGGATTTCACAAACTGGGAGTTCGCAACTCTCGACTCCAACCACGAAGTCCTCCACCTATCGAAGTCCTCCACCTATCGAACCCCGATATGGAGAAATTCAAGCACGGGATCGACGACCCTTGTTGGTCCAGATCCAATGACCCCTACTCTTCCTGAGCTTATGAGTGTTGAAAGACACTTGGCCTTAATCGTCTCACTGATCTCTGAGATCCAACGGAACCCGACAAACCGACACTTCCTCCATGAAGTGATTCCACCGTCCACTCAAATTTATGAAAGACTCCCCCGCCAAACACTCTGGCTTCCACCTTCTTGAACTTTCTTCCTATTGAGTGACTTCGAAACTCGCCTTCCCATGAACTCTTCAAGTTTCCTTCCCTCCTAAGATTTCTTTTGCAACTCGAGGTTTCCTTGGGATTCTTGTGCGCACTCCTTGAGGCATTCACAAATAACCTATGGTTATTTGACCCTTTGAATCTGTGCAATTCCTTGCAACAACAGTCCTTCAATCTTCCTCCTTGGTTGGTAAAGTCTAAGACTTTAACTGACTTGCACACTCCTTGCACGGCTCTATGCCTTCACGTACTTCTATTGATACAAGCCAACTTTATCCCTCCTGAGCTTGCTGAGATAAAACTCAGAACTTCATCGACGCACACCTTGCGAATGTTTCACTGCACTCCTTGCAGGAATTCTTAGGAAGAGAAACAATTAAAGCTTATGCTTTTACTCTTACAGAATTGATATATTCACCATGAAATCACAAGCATACACACATAGCATTGAAACAAATGCATAAAAGATAAATAACCCAACTGTAAACATACCATTCAAAAGATATACACAATAAGTATGAGAACACCATGAAATAGAGTCAAAGATTTCATATATTAACTCAAATGCTCCTGTACATGGTTCAATAGCAACAACTATCTATCTCATGCACTCTTACAACCTTTGTTCTTCTCTATGTTCTCTTGCGCTTACAACTCTACAACTTACAATGAGAATGCTTACCTCTACAATACAAGCGAGGGTGTCTCTTTTTCCGTTTTCCCTCCTACAACTCTAAACTATCTAATCAGAATTAAAAGCTACCTACTTTACATTCAATATGCATAAATACCTCCACATCTGGTAGATGAGAGAAATACTCAAGATCTGTTTACAATCTCCAAAACATAAATGTGAATACGCTTTCGTAGCTATTACATTAATGTCCATTCATTCAAATTTAAAACACTTTCAAAATGCACACTGGTGCGTTTCCAACTATCTTTTACTATTCGCGCTTGCTTTGACAACTACTTACGATGCTCCTACATCAGAAGGGTACAAATCGCTATCTAAGGACCCATCCACTGTCCCTTGAGCTGAAATCAAATATAAAGTAAACTGAAACCCCCACCCTGTACAAATTGTTGTAGAATCTAAAGTTAAAGATTCATTGTAACCATACATTGACTGCAAAACTTTGATGGAAATTTCGTTGTACCAAATATTGATTTAAACGATAGATACATATAAGAACTCTATTTGTCTTATTTTAACAATAGAACGATGTCATAAATTTCCGTGTTTAGAAGAGAAACAAAAAGGTTGAAAACGAAAAGTTCTTGCCGAAATGATTGAAGCTATCAAACGAAAGGACGTTCTGTAACACCATGCACCTTGCTCCAGCATGTCAGGGGTAAAAAATGATACTTAAATCTAAGTAGTCATCTCAGAATAAGATAGAAGTAAACGTTAAACCTATAGTGTATTTAAGCTTCATGTAAACAATTTCCACTTCCTTTAATTTATAGCGGTAATCTTATCCTCACGTTCTAACTTAGGATTAAGTGAGGAACCACGAATTTTCAATCACATCTGGCTAAGTATTCGAATTAGTTGTCCTTTAATTGACTACACAATTCACATGCTATGCATACTGAAATTTGTGTTTCTTTAATCTTAGTATTCTGTGTGAGTGGTCCTAGAAAACATTATCCATCATTCAAATAAAAGAAAACACTGTCTCTCGTTCACATGTATAAATAAAAACAATACCATTGAATTGTTGTTCCAAAATCGCAGTCATTAAAACTGCTACAATCTGCTATCAATCCATAATCAATTAGAAAATCATAGCATTCAAAAACGTAGAGGAAATTACCGCTGGTAAATCCAGTAAGAAAAAAAAAATTGTATCAACGAAACTATACCAAGTAAAACGAAGAGATCAAAATGCAGAGCCCAACCAAATGAAGAGATCAAACGCAGAGATTGGGCCTTCAACTCAAAGGTTATCAATCAAGGAAAAACAAGGATAATCCTTCAAGGAAATGCAAGGGTTTTCAGAGTTTACACAATCAGACGCAGAGGTACTCAATCACCATAAGGCACAATGACCATCAATCAACCAAGAACAATCAAAATGGGTAGACGATTGGGCAAACACATCCTTCACTCATCATCCATGCACAGAAAAGTAGGGTGTTAGGATCTATAGGTCTATTAACACCGAGGTAACGACCCTCGATCCAACTCCTGGCCGGCTGCTCAGGCGAGGACCGATGAGCTAAGGACGAGGGTAAAGTAAGAAGCGCAAACTCATCACAAAGTCAATAAAACCATAGGGCAGTCACAACATGCAGGGATCACAAGTCAAGGGAATCAATCAACAATGAGCTTAAGGCTATGGGGAATTAAGTTATCAATTAAAATGCTAAGTTAAACATTTTCTTTACCCAATTAAAAATAAAGAATTGAAAGTTTGAGGTGAAATAAGAATCTACCATGCAGAATCAAGTAAGCGTACCATAGCCCAAGTCTCTCGCTCTGAGTCATTGTCTCACGCACTCCGTGCAGCTCCCACTTGCGGACCGATGAGACTTCACTGATACCTCCCAGCCAACGCTAGTTGTACTCTTCTTCCCTCTTAGCCCCCCGAGCCGCAAAGGTGCAACACACACTGAAATAGAGATCAGCTAGCTCCCAGCTCGCCTCGGAGGGCCAAGCTACCACTCCTCACTGAGATGGGTATCCCAACTCCCACAAGCTAAGTTAGTCAAGTCTAAAATTCTGCAGCGTAACGTTACGCATAATAGAAGAGATCCATCATCCTCCTCGTCCCTCCTTTCTATAGAGTTTCTAAGTCATTTACTTTCCCAAAATTTCATTTAATTTATTTTTCAATAATTTAATTCATAAAAATCTTCCTCGTACATGTGTCACCCATCCCCTTCATTGCACCATAAATTTATTTCATTAATTACTTAATTACTCCTATTTCCCTCACCCACCTAAAAACATTCCTACAATCACTCCTAGGTGTCCCCATATTCCTTTACACAATTTAATGACTTACCACCTTACTAATTCACTAGTTGAGTTCAATTTAGAAAGTTCTTAAATGCTAGATACCTTACTAAGTTAGTCTTTCTGCTTTTTGCTTATGTTTCCCTTTTCTTTTTATGTTTCCCACTTTTTCCTAGTTTCCTAAATCTTTTAAATTTCCCTCTTCCCCTTTCATTTAAAACTCAAATGGCATGTGCATAAAATT
>SNQJ01S0051777.1:9690-20517 GCA_010110895.2 Picea sitchensis
TAGGAAAATGCAACTTCTTTTCTCAGGAAAATTTCTTCTTCCTTCTCTCTTCAGGAACTCAGGCCACTGTGACCCCTCTAAAGGCAATAGATAGGTTTACATCATTAACGATCATAGGGATGACGAAAATAATGTGTAACAATTTGGTACCTCAAAGTGTAATAGTATCACTATTAGTTGTGTGCTTAGAGGTGCCCATATGTTTTTTTACAAACCTAAAGGTGCTCATGGTATTTTGATAGAGTAAATTTAAATTATTTCTTTTACATAAATTATTTTTCACTACTTCCCATTCCCATGTGCTTAGAGGTGCCCATATTTTTTTTAACAAACCTAAAGGTGCTCATGGTATTTTGATAGAGTAAATTTAAATTATTTCTTTTACATAAATTATTTTTCACTACTTCCCAAACAAGGGCATTGTGGTCAAAGGCACCTTTTACATGTTGGAAACCCCAAAAATTTGTTTGATTGGTTTGCATGGGTGGGTCGTTAATTTTGGCTCCCAATATCTCATATAATTTAAGTGTTAACCATTCCTTCTTTTCATTCAACAAGTCCTTGCCTTCATGCTATGTGTGTCTTTGTGTGGTTTTTCCATCTTCATTGCCAATAGTTTTTCTGCCTTTATTTAATCGTCATTTGGTGCCACTCGTGCCAATGTCTATTGGAAACCCCAAAATTCTTTGCGGATCGAAGTTTTATTTCATCCAAACATTGATGTTGTATGTGAGTTTTGCGTTGGGACTTCTTGAAGATTGGTTGTGGGTCATCTATAGGGTGGCCAAATCTCGGTTTGTTTCCATATCACTCGGTAATTACTTGAGTTGTAAGTCTAGCCAAGCTCATCGTGGGAGGCACTTTAAAACAAAGCCTTCTACATTTTAGATGGAGTGTCAAGGATCATTGTTTCTCCCCAGCAAGGTTGACCTGTGGATGGTTTCGCAGATTTTGGCCAAAGTTGGTTGCCTAGTCTGGTTTGTTGGTTCATCGATGACCACAATGTTGTGAGTCACTTAGTTCTTTGAGGATGGAAGTGTCACTTCATATGATGAGTGGTGTGGTAAATGAGTTATTTGTAACACGTGAGCAATAATGTTGGCCATGTTCATCATGGAAGGCACTTGTAAACAAATCCCTTTCCATTCTATGTACTTGGAGTTTGAGGGATTTGTTATGCCTCCTAGGAGGGATCACCTTTGTATGCTTTCGAGTATTTTCATTGGAGTCAGTTGTTGGATTTGGTTTTTCAATTGGTTATTGGACAGAATGTTATGAATCCCATCCACTTCTTTGAAGATGGAAGTGTCGTTTCGAGAGAAGGGTGATGTGGTAAACAAGTGGTCTATCAGTTTCGCCTAAAGTTTGGTCATGGGTCATTTGTAGGGTGGTCGAATTTCAGTTTTCCACCGTCTCGCTCGATAGAAGATGAGTTGTATTGTTAGGCCAGGGTTGTCGGGAAGGCACTTTGAAAGAAACCCTTCTTCAACATAGCTAGTTCAACACTGTTAAATTATATTCCTAGATTGGGCATGGTGAGTGTAACATATTCACACATTGGGTGGTGGTGCTTTTAGAGCTCACCATGCCCAAATTGTTGATGTTTAAGCATCGGACATAAATTCTCCCAGATTGGTCAAGCTGATTTGACCAAGGGAGGATGATACATTCATTCACGGGGCCATGTTGATTTGGATAGTGGTGAATGGACCAGTATGTTGATGTTTCTCTAGTTAGTAGCATCGGAAAGACATTCTCCTAGATTGGTCATGCTGATTTTACCAAGGGAGAATGATACATTCACTCACGGAGCCATTTTGATTTGGCTAGTGTTGAATGGCCCAGGATATTGATGTTTCTCCAATTAATAGCATTGGGCATACATTCTCCCAGATTGGTCATGTTGATTTGACCAAGGGAGAATGATACATTCACTCATAAGGCCATGTTGATTTGGCTAGTGGTGAATGGACCAGGTGTAGTCTTTCTCCTAGTAGTCATGTTGATTTGATGAGGAGTGATAAAGACTTGAGATGCAATCACATTTCCTACTCCAAGATGGAGTGATCTATTTTTTTATAGGGTAGGTTTGACTTGTTTACAAGTCAATTCTAGTGTTGAAGATGTAGGCTCAAGAGACACCTTGTGATGAGGAGCTTCTCGGTGAATCTACTCAACATTAGAGCCCTATATTAATTAGGTGTGCATATGAGGAGATGATACATCAACAAGGCTCATGGACAACTTTTCTAGTAAAGAAAAAATTCCAAGAAGACAAGACAAACCATTAAAGAAACCCCAGAAATCAATTAAAGAAGATATTGAAGACAAAAGTAACCCTAGAAAGCAATTAAAGAAGATATTGAAGACAAAAGAAACCCCAAAAAGTAATATGTGATTGGCCAACCCCATGCACACTCACTGAGCTTCGAAGCTTCTTAGGCCTCGCCAATTTCTATCACAGGTTCGTGTTGGGATTCTCTCATATCGCATAGGCCCTCAACCAAGTAACCAGGGGTGGCAGTAAGGAAAAATTTGTGTGGGGCCTGTCCCAACAAAAAGCCTTCAATGATTTGAAGTAGCGCTTGTGCTCATCCTTAGTACTTTCATTACCAGACCTGCAACATCCCTTTGAGATCGAGACAGATGCTTCATACTATGTTGTGGGCACCGTTCTCACTCAACACGGCCACCCCGTGGCATATCATAGTGAGACACTGTCAGATGTTGTCCGTAAGTACCCTAATTATGACAAAGAAATGTACTCCATTATGCAAGCCTGTTGCCAGTGGAGACATTACATTCTTGGGAAGGAGACAATCATCCACATTGATCACAAGCCACTACAGTTCATGCAGACCCAAGGAAAATTGCAGAATAACCACCATCAGAAGTGGTCCACATGCTTACAACAGTTCCACCTCAACATCAAGTATAAAACAGAAAGTACCAACCAAGTTGTTGATTTCCTCAGTCGACCTCCAGTCGTGACACTCACCATGGTGCTAGAATCTTGTGGCCATGAGACCTCCATATGGCCCCACCTCTATGATACAGACCTTGAATTCTCCACCACCTACCAAATGTTGGGCGCAAACTCAGTGGTCACTAATTTCCATCTTCAGGACGAGTTGTTGTGTCGTCTGGATCATCTCTGTGTTCCATCAAGTGAGCACACGAAGTTGATTTTGGAATCTCACTACAGTCGAGTGGCAGGACACGTTGGCATCGAAAATGTAGTGGCAGTGGTGCAGAAACATTTCTACTGGCCGAAACTTCGACAGGATGTCAACAAGTATATCAGGTCTTGCACCGCCTGTGCTATGGCCAAACCGACCACTAAGAAATAGGGCCTATACACCCCTATGCCTACTTCTAATAGGGCATGGGAATCCATCTCAATGGACTACATGTCTAGCATCTCATCCACCAAGAGGGGAAATGACTGTGTTATTGTGGTTGTTGATCTCTTTTCTAAGATGGCGATTATGACCGCCTGCAAGAAGAGCATCACAGTAGAGGCCACTACCAAGATCTTCTTTGAACGACTATGGGTACATTTTAGAATCCCACAAACTATTTTCTCAGATCGGGACAGTCAATTCCTTAGCACATTCTGGCCAAGCCTCTGGTCACTGTTGGATACCAAGCTCACCAAATCCATTGCCTTCCGTCCCCTGTAACAACTAGGAGCTAGGAGCTAGGCACCTGTAACAACTATATCTTACAAAAAATGTTGAACATTATTTTGTCATTTCTATTTATCACTCATGTAGATCTTATTGACATGGAGTGTTTATGAAGTTTTTGTGCTTAGTTGAATGGTATACTACTATGACTTTGAGGTTAATTTATTTAAATTAGTTTTTTTTATCCACTACTTGATTTTTTACAGTATAAGAGTTCCAATGCAAAACTCAATGCATATTGGCATAATACTTCAGAACAAATGGACATGCTAAATAATGTGTTAACTTATCATCTGGAATATCCTATTACATTTTGGACATGTCTTTCATCTTGCATGACTATAGTCTCCTATGGAAAAGTAACAAGGTCTTTATGGATCTATACTTTCTTTAAGGAGCATCTCAGTGCATTCTTTTGGAAAAGTTGGGCCTATTTACAATTGTTTGTATATGTTATATCCACTATGTGATTGAGGTAACATGTCACTCATAGAGGATTGAAGTTCTAAATATTTTTTATCATGCCCCTAGTCTATTTTCACTTTGTAGTTTGGGACCCTGAACTATATTTACATAAATGTCTTGGTATTTGTCATCCAACTGAATTCCTTTATCTGTTTTTGGCATGTCGGAGAGCATTGAAATTAACCCTGTTGTCAGAGTACAAAGAAGATGAATTTTAAGATATAATATTTTAGTGTCTCTACTTTTGAAAGCTCCTCTTTTTATCTGTGGCTACTAAGGTCTGTAGATGTTGATACTCAATACTTTTCTGAGTGTTCTCTAAGACAACATTCTTCGAAAAATGGTTTCAATGAATAGTCAAAGAATTTTCTTCCACATCGAGATATTTATTTGGATCTTATCTCAGCCTAGTATCTGAGATTGGGGGAACCCCCCATTTAGCCTTCATATTCATCCTTGAGCCATATGAGAAAGCATCATAGCTAGTTGATTGAGTTTCATAATCCGATCAACGGGATAAAGAGTTGGATGTTCATGATTGAGACTTGTTGCATATATAAATATTTATGCATTAGAAACAAAGTGCATTATACTTTGTTCATTGTAATTTCTTGACATGTTGGGTAGGATGAGCGACAAAGTGACATTTCATTTGCTTCAGCACTATATCCAAATTTGTATGCAAAATGGTAGGATATTTTCAAAAGGACAAGAGTTTCATCCTTCAAAACAAGGCCATACAAAAATCACGGTACAAGAGGCCCTAAAAGGGAGTTTTTTTTATAGGAGTACAATGCTAACAATGAATGAAACAACATAGCATGGGGATATAAATATCATCATTGTTTGATCCATGATAGTTGACATCTTTATCTAAGGTAAAAGGTGGCTTTGAACATAGTTCCCTTATTAGGGGAGTAGAAAAAAATAGTTAATATACAAGGGTTTTCCAGTGATTTTAACACCATCATAGCTACTTCAACGTCATTAAATTATATTCCCAATTTGGGCATGGTGAGTTCTAAAAGAACATCACCACCAAATGTGTGAATATGTTACACTCACCATGCCCAAACTAGGAATATAATTTAATGGCGTTGAACTAGTTATGTTGAAGAAGTGTTTCTTTTAAAGTTCCTCCCATGATAATCCTGGCCCAACAATACAACTCATGTGCTACCAAGCGAGATAGTGGAAAACTGAAAGCCGACAACCCTACAAATGACCCACAACCAAAATTTAGGTGCAACCGATAGGTAGCTTTTTTACCACATCACCCTTCTCTTGAAACGACACTTCCATCTGGAAAGAAGTGGTTGGGATTCATAGCATTATGTCAAATAGCCAACCGACAAACCAAATCCATCAACCAACTCCAACAAAAATCCTCAAAAGAATACAAATGTGATCCCTCCTAGGGGGACATAACAAATCCCTCAAACTCCATGTACGTAGAATGGAAAGGGATTTGTTTACAAGTTCCTCCCATGACGAGCATGACCAACATTACTGCTCATGTGTTACCAAGTGGAGAAGGAAAAAAATTGAAAGCTTATTACCTACAACTTATCCACGATCAATTTTCAGGTGGACTTAACAAATAACTTGCTTACCACACCACTGATCATACAAAGTGACACTTCCATCCACAAAGAACCGAGTGACTCACAACATTGTGGCCATCAATGAACTAACAAACCAAACCAGACAACCAACTTTGGCCAAAATCTGCGAAACCATCCACAAGTCAACCTTGTTAGAGAGCCACAATGATCCTTGACACTCCATCTAAAATGAAAAAGGGTTTATTTTTAAAGTGCCTCCCACGATGACCTTGGCTATACTTACAACTCAAGTGTTACCGAGCGAGATGGAAACAAACCAAGAGTTGGCTACCCTACATATGACCCACAAACAATCTTCAAGAAGTCCCAACAGGAAACTCACATACAACATCACTGTTTGCAAGAAATGAAACTTCGATCTGCAAAGAATTATGGGGTTTCCAACAAACATTTGCATGAGTGGCACCAAGTGATAATCAAATGAAGGAGGAGAAACCAACGACAAGGAAGATAGAACAATCACACAAAGACACACGCAGCATGAAGGAAAAGACGACCTTGTTGAGTGAAAAGAGGGGATGGTCAACACTTAACTTATATGAGATGATTTAGGAGCTAGAATTAGCAAGCCACCCACGCATACCAACCAATTTTGTTTTGGGGGTTTCCAACATGTAAAAGGTGGCTTTGAAAACAATACCCTTGTTTGGAAAGAAAGTACTAAAAAATAACTTTTGTAAAAGAAATAATTTGAATTCACTCTATCAAAATACCAACACCAAAATCGTTTAGGTTTCCACAAAATATTATGGGCGCCTCTAAGCCCACGACTAACAATGACACTTGAGGTACCAAATGGAAATAGGGATTTAAGATTGTTGTGTGGGAATATATTGGACTGTCCATTAAACCATAGGTAGATTCGGGGACGAATAAACCATATTTTATTTTTAATAGCCTGGGCAAAGGTTCGAATGAAGTGCATGAAAGCGGTTTTGATTTAGGTATTTATTTCTGTTTTTTTCCTTTCAGCGGATTTTGCTTGGTCTTTATTGTTGTATTCCGGGATTTCACTGGGGATTAGTAAAATGAGGTTCAAATCATTTGCCAATTTAAAAATCATGGATTTGGTCGAGATCAGAAAATTAGGTTCGGATTGTTTTCTTGTTTAAAAGTCGGGGATTAAGAAAGACATATTAAATAAGGCCCTGTGAATTTAAGGCTGATGAAAAGAGGCCTTTCGAATTCTGTATTCAAGGAATGGTGTATACTCCGATGGATATGCTTCTCTTTTTCAAGGATGCTTTAAGCTCAAAACCCTCAGCGAAGAAAAACTAATCTATTCTCACATTATTCAAACCATATATGTTCTTGGGTAGGAAGATTGTGACTATGTATAGCAAGTGCGGAAGTGTTGTGGATGCTCCCTGCTATTTGGACGAAATGTCAGAGTAGAATGCAGTCTCACAAGGTTCTATAATTTTAGTTTATCTTGATCATGGGAGCTACGAAGAGGGATTGAAGATGTTTAGGAAAATGCATAACTATACCATATTCCAGCCAAATCAGTTTACTTTTGCCAGTGTTCTCGTGGCCAGTGTTGATTTGGAAACTCTGGAGCATCGCAGGGAGATTCATGGGGGCATAATTCGGAGTGGATTATAGTCTAATCCTTGTGTGGGGACTGCCCTCGTAGATGTATGGCAGATCTGGGTACATTGATAATGCATGCAAAGTGTTTGACAAAATGCATCACTGGGATGTGGTCACAAAGAATGTTATGAATAAAGGATTTATGAAAAATGGTAGTGTTGATGAGGTTGTCGTGCTTTTTGGTTGGATGTCGTGCTTGCACTAATGATATTTTCTTGGTAAGGCTAATATGCATGTACTTTTAGAATATGATCTTTTGTGAAAGTGCCTCTGGCTTCTTGTACTAATTTAATTTTCAGAGAATGCAAAAAAGAAAAGAAAACAAATATTTACTGTGTTTTTTATCAAGTACCCAACTACTACTCAAATAAGACATTTACTCATGTATTATTTATGAAATAGTGATTATAGTGCTATTTAAAATCTTTTTGCAATGGAATTTAAGATGAGATGTGCATTGAAACCAAAATACGTTTTTGATAAAATATTTACTTTTTCTGTTGCAACATGTGGAAACTTGACATGGTATACACTCTATGCCAAACAAGTTTATGTTTAACGATTGATCATGTTATGTGTTATTTTTGTAAAATGAAAACAAACTTGGCATACTTATTTCCTCTAATTAGTTGCGAAAAATCTGACACACCTGTTTGCCACATATATAAATATGGTCAAACTTTTTTCAAAATCTCACCTATTTTCAGTTCTTTCATAAATATCAAAGGCTGAACATTTGCTTCAGCACTATATCCAAAGTTATGGGCAAAGTGGAAAAATTGTAGGAATTATAAATTCTGGTTTGTCCCAGTGAGTTTTGCTAGTAAAATATTGCAGAAAAGTGTTAATATGTTTATTTCTCAACATTTATGGTACTTTTTGATTGCGCACATATACCAGAGGTCATTGATATGTGCCAAAGCAGTGTGCCCAAGGCATGGATTTCTCATCTATTGAAATATTCATGATTAACTTGATTAGGAAATGGTTGGGGTGTATGTATTTAAACTGTTACATTCGAGATACTCAGTTGTCTTCTAGCCCATTTTGAAATCTTGTAATTGCTAGAAGTTGCATGTATGAGAGATAAGAATATCAGAGCCTGGAAGAATTTCCTACTTGTCCAATATCTTTTGATCCATCTTCATGTATTTATGTGCCTTATCCTGGTGAGAGTCTATGGTTTGAACCTCGAATGAATTATCAATTTCGCTAATGTTGGTCTTCTCTTGTAAATCCAATTTCTGTAAACTTTCTCTTGCAAGATGTCAAAGAAACCTTTTCAACAATGTGGTGGACAGGAAAATTTTATGAAGCTAACTCATTTTTTTTCAATCTTGGTAAACCTCGTGATTCCTCTTCTTAAGGTTTTAGCCTATATGCTAGTTTGTTATTGAATATTTTTTGCTTAAACCAATATTTTGGATGAACTTGTTTTAATACTTTTCATCGTGAGTTTGATGTGCTTCTGTAATGATTTTGGTTGATTTTTTTGAGGTTGTTTTGGAAACTCAATTATTGTGAAATGTTTGTTTATGGGATTAAAGCACAGGAGTAATTACATCCTAATGCTTGATTCTCAACTGTTCAAGTTGGTCTTCATTTTGACAAATGTAAAATGTTTGGTTGCATTGGCTGAAGAGCAAAGTGGAATCTATCTCCAGTATCTAGTATGCATATTCTTTAAACACAATAAGGAGGGAAATTTTGTGTTTTAGAAATTGAATCAATTAATATACTCAATGCCAAGATTCATGCATATTTATCATCATGTGATCTGATGAAATGAAACATAGAAGAATATGATGCAATGTCTCTTATGATTCTTCCCATGCAAGTGCTAATATGATTTTCTTGGCAAGGCTGACATTCACGCATTTTTAGGATGTGGTGATCTTCTTGTCTGTCTTGTTTTCTTTACTCTATGCTCTTCTTTGTAGATATTTTTTTTGTAATACTAATTCCATTTTCAATGTTTGCAAAGAAAAAAAAGACAAATTTATACCACATTTCTATATCTGATACCAAACTACCACTCAAATAAGACATTTATTTGTATACTTTTGGCGAGACAATTTTTGTATCTGTTGCGACAACATATATTACTGAGTTCCCATAGTCATTTAAATGATTTTTGCAATGGATTTAGGATGAGATGTGATTTGAAACCAAAATATCTTTTCAATCAAACATTATTTTGTCTATTGCAATTTGTGGAAACTTGAAAAGTGGCCCCTCTTATACACTAAGACAAACAAATTTAAGTTTGATGATTAATCATATTACATGTTAATTCTAGTAAATGAAAACAAATTTGGCATATGTATTTCTTCAATTTAGTTATTACAAATCTCTCTCGTTCTGTATATATATCAAAATGGTCAAACTTTTTTCAAAATCTCTCTAGTTTTAGGTTCTCCATAAATATCAAAGGCTGGTAATTTATCAGAGAACTATATCCACAGTTTTGGGGAAAATAGGAAAACTTTATGAAACATGTTTTTAAATCATGGGTTTTCATAGTGGGCCTTTCCAATAAAATATTGCAGAAAAGTGTGCATTGATTTTTTTTTCAAGACATACAGTACATGCAGATTCTACACAATTATCAAAGATCGTTGGTATGCTAAAGTTGTATATCCAGTGCATGGATCTCTCATTATGGGATGATTTGGGTGTATACATTAATATTTTCATGACCAACTTGATCAAGAAATGGTTGGGTATCTCTATTTAAACTTCCATGTTTGAGATAGTTAGTTGTACTCAGTTGTTTTCCAGTCCATTGTGAAAGCTTGCAATGGCTAGAAGTTGTCATTTGTGAGAGTTAAGTAACTTAAAACAAGCTTTGTGGGAAATCTTTTCCAAAAGTGGACTCATAAAGTTCTAACAGATTCTTAGTTGTTTAAGGCCATATCTTGTGAAAAATAGGATTGAAACTGCAAAGCTTTTTACAAAGAATCATAAACAGGCCTACTGCATTTCGAGGTTGAGTGGAAACTTAATGGCTTCTACACTGGGAAAAAGAGTCATTATGCTTCCTTTTGACTATCACTTGGTTTCTAGAAGCCACAAGTCATGGGCTTGACCCATTCTTCCAATAAATTTCCCATTTGTGATTCCTCTCACCTAGCCTAGTCAAGGTGTCCTAGCAGCTCCACATGACTAGAAACATCCATGGAGATTCCTTGTTTTCTCCTTCAATACATCCTGCAAATGGCATCCAGTGACCACTTGTATCCATGGTGGTCCCTACATTTCTCCTTCAATACTTCTTGCCATTTGCGTCCAACAACCAGTAGAAACCTTGGCCCAAGAAACAGGACCCAAGACTAATCATTTGTATATGAGAATGTTTCTTGTTTTCACATAAATGATAAATATTTACCAAGTTTGGATGTATTGGCATCTATTATGCCCCTAAACTCTCCTATAAATATTTAAAGGTAAGTTTA
>SNQJ01S0051777.1:35894-52749 GCA_010110895.2 Picea sitchensis
ACTTTTTGTAAATTTCTATTCTTAAATCAATTGAAATCATCCAATATAAGCCAACAAGGCACATATTTATTTGTTGATTTTTATATACTTATATGCATTAATATGAGTGCATAAATGTTATATATAATTTTTGAAATAAAACTCCATATAAACAATGATGCATGTGTTCCAAAAAAAAACTTATAATTTCCTAATAATGAATGCTAAGTGGACTATAAATGGTAATAAGAGATGGACCATGGATGAATGACTTATAATTCTTTAAATTAAACGACATTTTATTACTCAATCCATAACATTTTATAAATAGGTATTCTTAAATCAATTATTTATAATTGCAATCATCTCATATAATCCAATTGAAGAACAATGACTTCTATTTACCTTTACCTATATTATGCATTAATATGACAATATACATGTGATGCAATTTTTGAAATAAAACTTCATGTAAATAAAAATGTATCATGTAAATAAAAATGTATTTCTTAAAAAAAACATAGAATTAATTGATGATGAGTGTTAAGTGGACTATTTATCATTGGAGATGTGTCATAAATAGATGTCTTTGAACTTTTGCATCCTATGGCATTTGATTTCCCCGTCCATAACATTTTGTAAATTTGTATTCTTAAATCAATTATTAGTAATTGAAATCATTTCATATAAGCCAACAAGACACAATTATTTATTGAATTCTATTTAGTTATATGAATTAATAGATGTATAAATGTGATATGTATTTTTGAAATAAAAATCCTTACATTTCTTACAAAAATAATTAGAATTAATTAATAACGAGTCCTAAGTGAGCTATTCAGACACGATTAAAATTGAAAATTAATATCTTAATTTTGATCATTTTATTTGTTGTTACATTAAACATTAATCATTAATAAACAAAGAAAATGGGGAGATATTCAAAATTCAACTAAAAACATTGAAAAATGTGTTTCAACATCTATCTCTTATGCATTTAAAATTCTTATCACTTTCTCCTCCTTTTGGTGGAAGCAATGCTCAACCATGGTTGTTTTTTCTATGGTTGGTTGGCACTATTACATTAGGCCAGTGGTTTTGTCGAATTGACAATTAGGAGAGATCAATATATGTTTCTTACTTACTACTCTTCGAAGACCCTTGCTTCCATTACCTACTCCTTGCATTGGTTCTCAGAGGCCACTCACTTAGTGCAATGCACACTAGGAATCTCAATAGATTGACATCCTCCATGGAATATATTAAGGATTTATAAAAAAAACAATGTTTATGAAGTCCATGTAACATAATTTTTCCAAATTTAATGAAATATGTGTTAGAGAGATGTTCCAGTAGAAGAACTAGTCCACATTCTTGAAGAGAACGAAAGAAGCGAAAGCATTCCAAAAATTGTAATCTCGAAGAATTCAAGAAGGCCAAACCACCCTCTTTCGACGGTGAGATAAAGAGGGGAGAGGAAGCAGAAGCCTGGCTGCTTGGACTAAAGAAGTATTTTAGAGTCCATGACTTCTCAAAAAACTTGAAGGCCCGAGTAGCCACTTTCAACCTGAATGGAAAGGCTTCCATTTGGTGGGAAGACCTTAAGAATGTGAAAGGAATTCATGAAGAAGACCTGTCTTGGGAACGGTTTGAAAAATACTTCAGTAAGAAGAATTTGTCGGAAAAGTATTTCGACGAAAAGACTAAAGAATTCTATGAACTCAAGCTATGGAAACTCACTATAGAGGAATATGTCAGCAGATTCCTTGAGTTGCTAAGGTATGTACCCTACATAAAAGAAGAAAAGGCCAAGGTGAAATGATTAATCAGTGGGCTACCTAAGGACTATCAGAACAAGATTGATTTTGACGAGCCAAGGACCCTAGAAGACACTATCCAAAAGGAAAGATATTGTTATGAATAGTTTGGGCTTTGGCCAAAACCTCACGAAGGATGGAAGCAGAAGAATAGTTCAAGATTCCAGAAAAAGGGGTTTAAATCCCCAAGATTTAAAAACTATATGAAAGATTCAAGGATGAGCTTGACCCGAAGTGTACACCAACAGAATTTCCCCTCCCAGAGTGGAAATAAACCTTTTGGATCAACCCCAGGAAAGACTGATAAACCAAAAAAAGAACCCTTGAAATGTTGGGGTTGTGGAGAAGAACATCTACTGAGGGACTGCCCGCATAGACAACAGAACAGTAGGATAATTTACAACGTCCAAGAAGCTACCACCATCAACAATGTGGCCAGGAGTATGCTGCAAATTTATGCAGCCGTGGATAATAAACAAGTCGACCACCAAGATTCCGTAGGGGAGCTGGAAGGTATGATTGCCAACCATCCAATTTCTATTTTAATTGACCTAGGTTCTAATTTGAGTTATGTAACCCCTCAGACTGTTGATAAGTGTAAACTACAACCAACTAGACATGTTAAACCATGGTTGGTACAACTAGCCACTAGGACCAAAAGAAAGGTGGCAGAGGTTGTACGAGCCTACCAATTCATCATGGGTGGATTGCTCACCCAAGGGACCCTTAACGTACTTCCCTTGGGATCTTATGATTTTTTTATTGGTATGGACTAGTTGGTTGCTCGTGAAGCTAAAATGGATTGTTACCACAAAACTTTAGAATGTGTAAATGAATATGGGAGAAAGATGACCCTCCAAGGGATTCAGAAGCATGTCTCAGTGAGACAAATGTCGACCCTTCAAATGAAGAAGTATTGCAGAAAAGGGTGTTCCTTATATGCGATATAGATATTGGACTCCATTGAGGAGGACAAACCAAACCTAGAGGACCACCCCATATTGAGAGAATACAAGGAAGTATTCCCAGAAGAAGTATCAGGCCTACCTCCGAGAAGGGATATTGACTTCTCAATAGAACTTACACCGGGAGCGGTACTAGCATCTAGAACGCCATACAAAATGAGCACACTAGAACTTGTTGAGCTCAAGCTACAGCTAAAGGAGATGATGGAAAAAGGCTACATCCGACCCAGTGTAACTCTGTGGGGAGCGCCCGTCCTGTTTGTGAAAAATAAAGATGGCACATTCTGACTGTGCATAGATTACAGACAACTTAATAAGGCAACCATAAACAACAAGTACCCCTTACCAAGAATCGATGACCTGTTTGACCAATTGGGAGGTGCATCCATCTTCTCAAAAATCGACCTAATATCTGGCTACCATCAAGTCCGGATTAAGGATGAAGACATCCACAAAACAACCTTTAGGGCGAGGTATGGTCACTATGAATTTTTGGTGGTACCATTTGGGTTAACCAATGCCCCCTCCATTTTTATGTGCTTGATGAATAATGTACTCAAAAAATTTCTAGTCAAATTTGTATTGGTCTTCATTAATGATATCCTAATCTACTCCAAGAACAGGGAGGAGCATGAAGAACATCTTAGACTCGTACTTCAAGTACTAAGGGAGCATCATCTCTATGCTAAGTTTAGCAAGTGAGATTTATTTCAGAAGAAAGTCCACTACTTAGACCATGTCATATCTAAGGAAGGGGTGGAAGTAGACCCTGACAAGATCAAATCCATTATGGAATGGCCTACCCTGAAGGATGTATCTGATATTAGGTCCTTCATGTGCTTAGCGGGATACTATATAAGATTCATAAAAGGGTTTTCCAAGATTGGTTTTCCAATCACTGCCCTTCAGAAAAAGGGCGTTAAATTCTTTTAGACATCAAAATGTGAAGAAAGATTTCAGGAACTAAAATACCTCCTGACCCATGCACCTGTGCTAAATATCGTGGACCTAGACGATGATTTCCTTGTGTGAACCGATGCCTGCAAGGAAGGACTCAGAGGAGTCCTCATGCAAGAAGGACGTGTAATTTGCTATACATCCTAGAAATTAAATAAGCACGAGAGAAACTATGTGACCCATGATCTAGATTTGGATGCCATAGTGTAGGCCTTGAAAATGTGGAGGCATTACCTCCTAGGTAGGAAATTTGTACTTATGACAGATCACTGTGGATTGTGAAACCTATTTGACCAATCAAAACTCAATGTTAGACAAGCTAGGTGGATGACCCTCCGTAGCGAGTTTGATTTCGAAATCAAACATATCAAAGTAAAGGAAAATAAGGTGGTCGATGCCCTTAGCAGAAGCATGAAAACAATTCACCTGGCAGCAGTGAGCACCTGTGAGACGAATGTCAAGGAAAGAGTCAGGAATGCACAAGAGACACATGCGTTCGTTAGGACCGTGACTTCATACCTAAGGCAAGAACCTACAGGGATGAAGTATGAGGGCTACCAAATGATCGAGAAATGGTTGTTGACCTACAGAAACAAATTGTAAATTTTGAATTGTGATGACTTGAAGAGGTTCATAATGAATGAACTGCATAAGAGACCATATATTGGTCACCCGGGATATCAAAAGATGATCACATCCACCAGGAGACAATTCTATTGGCCTGGATTGAATAAATACATAACTGAGTATTTAGCCAAATGCATAAAATTCCAACAAGTTAAAGAAGAACACCGACACCCAACAGGGTTATTACAACCTCTATCAATCCCAGAATGGAAATGGGAAACCATCTCCATGGATTTCATCACCGGATTACCAACATGGACCAAACAGAATGACGCCATCATGGTAGTGGTGGACAAACTAAGCAAGTATTCTCACTTCATTCCCATCAAATCGACTTGCAAGGCAATAGATATTGCCAACATATTCATGAAAGAGATATTCAGACATGCCTAAGGAAATCGTGTTTGATAGAGACATGAAATGTACTTCAAACTTTTGGAAATCCTTGATGGATGGTCTGGAGACCAAATTATTGTTTATGATAGCCTATCATCCCAAAACTGATGGACAGTTGGAAAGAGTGAACCAAATATTAGAAGACATGCTAAGGATGCACGTAATGCATCAGCCTAAGAAGTGGGAAGACTACCTACCATTGGTAGAGTTTGCCTACAACAATGGTTATCAAGAATCCTTAAAGATGAGCCCCTTTGAAGTCCTCTATGGTAGACAGTGCAAGATTCCAATCAGTTGGAGAAATCCAGTGGACATAATTACAATCGAACCAGACATGCTAAAAGAAATGGAACAAAAAGTGATTTAGATAAGACAAAATCTAAAGATTGCTCAAGATAGACAGAAAATTTACGTTGACAGAAAGAGAACTCTCAGAGAGTTCAATACCGGAGACCATGTATATCTCAAGGTTAGACCCCGGAAGAGTTTCCTGAGAATGGGAGCCTGCGCCAATTTGGAAACTCGATATTGTGGACCCTTTGAAGTCTTAGATAGAGTGGGACCTGTAGCCTATAAGCTAGCACTTCCTCCCACTATAAAGGCACATAATGTTTTTTATTTTTCATTATTGAAGAAATATGTACATGATGTTGATCATATAATTGATTGGTATGTGATCTAGGTGGAACCAGAGAGAGAATTCCTTCCAGAACCCCAATGCATACTAGATAGGAGGGAAACCTCACTTAGGAACCGAACCATTTCACAAGTCAAGGTGCAGTGGAAACACTTTGGCCCAAATGAGGCTACATGGGAAATGGAAGATGCCATGAAACAAGCATATCCGATTTTGTTTACTACTATACATACATGTCATGTTGATAGATAGAACATCGAGGACGATGTTCCTTTAAGGGGGAGGGAATTGTAACACCTTGTTTCCTCCAGTCTGTAAAAATAACTATATTGGCCAAGAACTATGGCAAACTCAAATGTGTGAATGTTTGATTTGAGGGACCTTTGTATAAAAATTCAATGAATGTAAATTTTGTTATGAATATGTGTTGCATGACTATTGAGGAGGAGATGTGCTAAAAGATACCATGATGTCTAATAAAAGGTGGTGGAAGGGACCTGGAATGGTTGCGTTAAATTCCACCGGACCAATACCATATTGGTATTTACGTGCTCACAGACCAAAGTGACTCTTTGACCCTGGAAGGAATTTCCCATCAGGATGGTAGGTGGGGAGACTCTTCAAGAGTAATGAGGGGATGGGGTGAACTGCCCATCCATAAAATCTCTCAGACCTGACCATAGACGGGGAAACTCATGCCACATGAAATCTTGCAGAGAAAAGGCAAGAAAGGAAGTTGGGGATGGGGGAGGGCACGGAAAAAATAGAGAAGGAGAACCGAGAAACTCTAGAATTACAGGGGGGTTCTGAACGCAGGAGAAGGAGAGTAACCTTTGTCCTTGATCTCCATTGAGCTAGAAGTAAGAGATGGAATCTCAGAGCATCATGGTATAGCTCGGGGGTGGCTAGTGGTAAATCCGTTTGGAGTCATTGAGCCTACAGTTGGGTGGAAACGAGCACCCCTCTCAGTAGTCACATCACGCCTTGTGGTTCTGATAAGTGTTCTATGCCCTGTAATTTGAATTAAATGCCATGGATAAATGTTTTTAATTATATGCCATAGTTGTTGTCTATGTAAAATAGTTAAGTTCAAGGTATGAGTCTGTCCCATGGAGCACATACCCATTTGGTTGAATTCTCGTAATACTCTATGATGGCTCCTCGAGAGAACCTTTCCCCAGGAATTACATCTTAACTTGGAACCATACGGAGCCATTACCCAGAAATCTGACTAATATTATGAATAATAATCCCCGAATCATATGAAGTTTCATATGACATGGGTCTGAGGATCCTATGTAAGAAGGAGTTCACTCTCGCCGGTTCGGGGTCGTGGAAGCTCGAAGCCCTGAAGAGGTTGAAATTTCATTACCCAAGTTCGTAAAGATTAACGAGTTCAAATATCGAAAGAGAGTATCCTCTCGTTAGTATGGACGAATGGACCAGATCCTTTCAGAAGGATCCAAGGCATCTCACTACCATTGGACCTAGAGAAGGAGTGCATGTGTTAATGCCTCAACTCCTTCAGTCTTCGCAAGTAGCGATAGAATCGGGACCGTAGATCCAAGGATCTTCAGGAGCTATATTGATCGTCGATCTTAACCCTTGTATAGGTAGGAGAGTGGACTCGTAAAAGTCTTGAAAGTCCTAAAGTAATCAGGGTCGTCCATCATGGAGGAGAGGTGGCGAATATCCGGAAGCCATCGAGGTTTCGGACTTCAAAAGACTAGAGTTGAAGACGAAAAGAAAAAAAAACTCGCGAAGGGAGGAGTCCCGAAATATTTGGGACCGTCCATCGGAAGGGAAACGTGGAGGGTGATTGTCCTTTCACTGACTTACACCTTAGAAAAGACAACAAGCAAGTTTTAAGAACTCGCGATAGTCGAAAACACAAAAGGATTTGGGTTGTTGGATTGAGGCTGACTGTGGGTCGTCGATCTGAAGTTTTGGCATTTCAGAGTTCGACATTTCGGGGGTCAAGGGATCCAAGGTATATCAACCTTCGACTTCACTACACGCGAAGTCCCAAAATCACGAAAGGACATGAGTCGTCAGACCACAAAGGAGGGTGATCGTTGATCTAGGTGAGAAATTTTGGAAGTTCAGGGATCGCGCATTCGAAAGGTAAGTGTTGAGAGTTGAGATTAGACCTCACGAAATGTGAAATACCCTTTGGGTATAGGTCGTGGTCACAGTGTCGTGGGCATATGAACGAAGGCTAAGAGGGGATCTAACCAGCACTTAGCCCTCGTCGGGAATCAAGAGTATGAAGAGCAAGGGTTCGATTCCATTACATCGCCGATACGCGAATTCCGAAGTCACGATCTGATACTAACGCCCTTTGGCATTCAGGTTTTTGGTCGCATATTGGGGGTGTAAGGCTCGCGCCTTGTGCGGGTTGTGCAATTGGGGTTCAATGGGGCCTGTGGATCAAGAAACAGGACCCTGGTAGGGAATCAAAGAGAGGATTTGGCTCAGGAACATGAATAATTTTTTTATTTTATTCTTCCCATCGTGGGGGTGCTACAGGTTGGTTTTCATTGATCTCAACCCTTGAACAAAGTCCGGTAGAGGATTCTGGTAGCACAAAGGTTTGGGTAATGGACCCAAGGTTGTTTCATGTATAATGGTATGAGTTTTAATATATTTGAAGGTAATATTATTCTATATGGATAGTACATGTCATTCCATTTCTGGTGGTATGTGGAACGTCACATAACTCCTCACGGTTAGAGAGTTATGGCCATGAGAAGTAGGAGAACCTAGGTTTGGGTAATGGACCAAAGTTTGTTTGATGGATAATGGTATGAGTTTTGATATATTTGTAGGTAAGAATGTTATATATGGATAGTACATGTCATTCCATTTCTGGTGGTATGTGGAACGTCACATAACTCCTCACGGTTTGAGAGTTATGGCCTTACGAAGTTGGAGGACCCTCATATGTCATCTAGAAGCCCCAAAAGGTCAAAGTAGTCAAAGTGAATATTTTTAGAGGTAAAATAATAAAAGTGAAGTGATGAGTGTACTATAATTCAAAGTGAATACAAAGAAATTATTTAAATAATAAATTTAATGGAGAAATTAGAAGTGGGTTAACCTAAAATAGGAAAGTGGGCAAAGTGACCTGAGTGTACTATAATTCAAAGTGAATACAAAAGAAATTATTTAAATAATAAATTTAATGGAGAAATTAGAAGTGGGTTAACCCTAAAATAAGGAAAGTGGGCAAAGTGACCTAGAAGATGCTTCTAAGGAAGCTACTTGGAGAATATAAATAAGAGGCAAGGCTCTCTCATTTAATATCACACTTGAGAATATTGAATATCTATAGGTGACTAAGGTAACCAAAGGATATCTAAGTCGAATTTCAGAGGGAAGGTGAAGAAAAGAAGGTCGTAATTCAAGGGAGGATAAATTCTTTTTATGATGTTTTCTAAGGTATGTTATTTACAGGTCATCTCACCATTTTCTCAATAAAACATTTTATAGAATGATTCAGACCGTGAAATTGATAGCTCATTGAGGAAACATATTCAAGTATATGTGGTAAACATTTCATCTTGTGGGTCGTTTTATTTTTGGAGTTACACTCTGTGGAAAATAGGGTTTGTGGCTAGTCCTGAAACTAGTCTAAAACATGTGTTTCGGGTAAAAACGTCATAAATTATTCATAACATATCCAAATTCAGTAAGAACAAATGTGTTGGTTATAGTACAGTCTTTAGTATTCTTTGTAAAATTTTCAGATTGATTCAACAAATATTTTGTGTAGGGCACACTCTACAAGGTTGCTCTCTAGAATAAGCCAAAATTCAGCAAGGTATGCCATTTTTTCTATAACTCCTTTTCTAAAAGGTTCCAAGTAGTGACACCTGGAGGAATTGAATAAAACAAAATGAAGAACATTGTGTACTATTTTCAGATCTTTATTCATTACAAGTACATAGTTATGATTATTTCAAGTTAGGGTTGTTGACTAATCCCAAACTAGTCATGTGAGACTAAAGAAAATTTTGATGAAAATGCTAGTCTCTTGTTGTGAAAGTTAAGGAAGGTTTGCAGGTATATGATCATATACACCAGGTCTATTACATAGTTACAAATCATATTTGGATGATGAAATTGATGAGGGATTTTGGTTAAGGTACATGTTGGGTACATGGTTGAGACAAATAGTTGATGAATTGGCACATACATGAGGTGTATAGTTGATGATGTTGGTACATATTGATGAGTAGTTGACACATGATTGGTACATACTTGGTACATGGTTGGATGTACTTGTTTATGGTACAGGTTGATTACAGGTTTTTTTGGTACAGGTTGGTGCATAGTTGATGCACTTATTTATGGTACAGGTTGATGCATGGTTCAGGTTTATTGGTACAGGTTTACAGCGATATATCTCACAGTGATAGTGTGACAATGGTTTCATCATTCTACTTCTACTTCAGGGCGGTTGGACAGATCAAGGACAGGCGGTTGTAGCCACATTTCGGTTGTAGCCGAAGAACATAGGGGGTTGTAGCCAGATAATAGCGGAGTTGGAGCTTCCCTCAGTTTGTAGCCTGAGAAACAAGAGGGTTGGAGCCTCCTTCCAGTTGCAGCTGGAAAACAAAGGAAGTTGGTGCTTCCAGTGAATGTAATTCTTCAAGACATATAAGAAAAAACATTATGTGGTTTTCTTCCACTTTGGGTTTCCACGTAAAACACTGATATACTGTGTATGTGTATGATTGTTTATTTGTTCATTGCTTATTTACTCCGTAGTTATTGGATTATAATGTCGCATTGATATAACACTTGGATTATATGGTTAAAAAGGATTTTATTTCTCTATTACTGATTCACCCGCCCCCCCTCTCAGTAATACAACAGACCAATATCTTATCATGTTCATTCATAAAGGGAGTTTTAAATTGTCAAAAATAGAATCAATATATCGCAAGTATCGGGGAGGGGGGATTGTAGATATTGCAGGGTATTAAAAGGGGTATCTAGTAAAAATAAGATTTTTTTTTATTGGAAAGATGTATTCGAAGGGGGTTCAAAAAAAGGATTTTGGGAGGTATTTGTCAATATCTAGTGAAATTAGAGGTATTTTTGAATATCCTATGAATGTATGTGCTATACCACAGATTCACTGAGTGGACACCCCGTGAGTGGGGTTAATATAAGACACCAAAAATTTGACCACAAAAAGACCTCCACAGAGTTTAGTAGAAATTACATGAACAAGATTGATTGTTAGACACCTCTCCAATAAACAAGATTTTTGTAATTTCGAAGAGTGTAGATAGTTTATGCATACTCCATTCAAATAAGGACCAATATGAATGCAACATAGAAGAGGAATGAGAAAAATGAACTTCACTAAAAGAAATGTTAATGTAAATCCAATGCATCTTTTCCTATCTATTAAATGTAACCAAGCATGAGGAAAGAAAGATGAAATCAAGTTTTGATTCCTAAGTCCAAGTCATGGATTCAACTTTATAAGTAGAAGATTTATGAAGCTAAAATCATGTAAATTGTATGTGTCCTTGTGCTTGAGAAATGAGGTACTCTATCTTCCACTAAATTATATCCCTATCTTCCCATTTAAAAAGAGCATGTAAAATAAAATTAAATAATCCATATTGTCATTATTTATCGTCTAATTATACACTATATTATTACTCTACTCTAAAATATTACACTTGATTCCTTGCAGGATGAACCTAATCGCTTCCACAACTCTACTCTAAAATACTGCGCTTGATTCCTTGCAGGATGAACCTAATCGCTTCCACAAGCTAAAGGACCACGACAAGCTACTTTGTTTGTCGAAGGAGAAGCAAAGCTCAAAGATATTACAATAGAATCCCATGAAGATGAATGCAATGATGGTACGTTTGGATTGAATTAACTTCAGGAATAGGTTTTATTCATCAATATCATGATTGTTAAAATATTTTGAATTTATTTTGATTGTAGTTTTGGGTAGAGTATAAAACAAAGTTAATTATTAGATGTTTGAACCTATAATCAAGATAAGGATATTCATTAAAACATAGCACAAAGAGATATCATAATAATATTATAGTGATATTTGCGTAAACCAAAATATCATTAGTGATGTTTTTGACCCTTCAAGATCCTCATTTGTAAAGAAGTAGAAGTAAAGAAAAAAAAATCAATGGAGAGAAAGTAACTTTGAGAATTTAAGGTTTTATTATGGATTTCCATACAAAAGTTTTAATGTTTGAGATGAGTCCTAAGTTTGATATCTTGGGTCTTTCATTTTTTTTTAGGGACGTTGGGTAGATTTTTGGAGTGTGTTTTGTGGTTGGTTTGTTGTTTCCTTCTCTATAAAGTTTGAATGATTTGCACTTTTTTTTTATCTTATCATTGTATGTAGTTTAAGGTCTTATTAATGTTGCTAGTTATCCAAACAAATTTTATGTTTTGTGTTTTAAAATTTCGATTTTAAAAGGAAACTTTTTAATAACTAAATAAATACATTTTTGGAGATCATAACTTCTAGATTATCAACCTAAATGAATAGAGGATTCATTTCTTAATACTTAGTATGCATACTTCCCAATACATTTCCATACATAATTTACAACCTAATTAATTTCAGATAACCATTTTAATTTTTTTTTTCTTAGGTAACATATCCCAGAGAAAACCTTGAGACACTTCTCCTCATTCCTAGGATGGTACATAGGGTAAACTCTATATTATTCAAGGCATTAGGTTGGTGGGGCTCAAATTCATTACAACAATATATTCATTAAGATTTCAACCTGTCACTTGTGGGAATAAAACCAAGGTGGGGAGAAAAACACTCCTCTCAACTACTCGAGCCAGGCCCAATTAACTAATAACCATTTTACTTATCAACACCTAAACTAAACTTCATAGAAATTTCACATAATCCATAAAAATTCATATTTTCTCACAAAAAATAAATATTCCATGACAAAGGAGAACCAAATGAAGAACTTAACTTATTCACAAGCTAAATTCCAAGGCAATTAACTAGGTGTGAACAATTTTCCTCCCAACCACATGAAATCCTGTATGGATATAAACCTCTTCTTGGGTCATGATACCACCAGGGTGAAGGAGACAAATTCAAGACTCTCAAGTCACCTTTTCCATTCCAAAAAGATTTCAAGATCAACCAAGAAAGGCATTATTGAGTTCTTTAATTAATCTTTCAGTCGGGTCAGATTTAGCACTCACTCTACTACCCCCTACAACATAGGAAGATACTCCCTTCTCTACTCTCTAGTGTCTTAGGAATACTCTTCTTCTTTTTTCTCTTCAATATGTGTAGCAAGAGACTTCCAAATCACTGTCTACTTTAAGATTTAATCTTCAACAATATTTTTCTTCTTAGATAGTAGAATCTTTAATGCTTACATAACTTAAAGATCGATAATATGCATGAATTAAAGAGGATGTCTCCCTACTCAATCTTGATCTCTATTCCCACACAACAAACCCTCTTCCATGCCTCCATGGATCATACAAGATTCACGATGATTTTTCTTCATAAAAACATACATTTTATCTTTAAGAAATCCATTTTTCTCAAGCTTCTCTCCTCCAATTTGAATTTCCTTCTTTGCATGAATGAATGGTGAGTAGTGAGAACCCTCCTCTCCACTCCTTTCTTAATTCCATAAAATATGAGTTGGTTGCTTTAATGTAGGAGGTAATTACTTGGGTATAAGAATTAATTAAGTCCTCAAATTTAGATTTTCCTTTCACTTAACTTGACTTCTAATTTAATTGACATTAACAATAGGAACAAGTGAGGAAATAGGATAATGATATGGAAGTAGGATATGGAAAAGTCAAGAGACATAGGTCAACCCCTTGGATCTCCTTAATTTTCTCATTTGGTGGACTCATATCCCCTTATATCTTCAGTCAACCAACTTTGCACCATTATTTTAATTATCGGAAATATATGCTTCAACATTCATTAGTGATACCTTCGCCTTAAGCTCCACACTAGAAATTTATACAAGAACTTTTCATCTATTACACAGTGGGTCATTTATAAGTGGACTCTCATAAATATATCCATATATACATAATTCAGTCCAATACATTGAAAGGATTAAAATCAAGATATCACAACATCTCTAGCTAATCAAAAGTAGAACATCGAGTCAATTAAGATTATTGAATCTATTCTTCCCATTTGATGTAATTTTGACACTAACTCTCAATTCAATCCATTTAAAATTATTTGACATATATTCTTTCACAAGTTACTCTCATTAAAAAATCGTCATTTTTATCTATCATTACATTTGTTGTAGATTCAAATTGATTGTTAAATTTAGTTCACCAAGGAGGACCATGAGACGTGTAAAAGTTGATAAATTTGTAGCCATTGCATAGAAAATTGAGTTAATAAAATTTGTTTTGGAAAACATATCCCTATAGGTTGGGTTGAAAATTAAATTAACATAATTGTATTTTAATGTAAGAAATAATATATATATATAGTTTTGTCAGAAGTTATAGCTTCATTTGATTAATAAGAACTTTTATTATGGAACTTTATTCTTATGGGTTTTGATCCATTTTAAGATGACTCGAATCATCAAAATTTTGACAAAAAAAGAGTAAATCAAAGTGGAACTTTACTTTACTTCGTCCAAAAAAATAAACCCATTAGATTTTGTCCACTTATTAACTCACTCATTTTTTGTGATGAATGCACTTTGTAGAGATTTCCATCATGTGCAGGGATGATTTGCTTAACTGCAAATGACCTTGGATTGTTGACTTCTCGTGCAATCCATTAACATAAGTTGCCATCTACGATCTAAAATGTTGATTGAGTGCCCACATAAAAGATGATAATTGGGCAGGCTTACTCAAAAGGAGTAACTTACTCTCGACAAATCCAAATTTTTTTTTGCAAATTGTTGAATTTTGTTTAGAATTGTAGTTCACTTTGAGTGAAAATTTGTTTATGAAACTTTGGTCCATTCTAAAATAAGGTAGTATCTTCATGTAGAAAATATTTCTTTTTTCTTTTTGACAAACATAATTTTGCAATGAATATCGTGATTTTGACTTTAAAGGTAACTGTTATGAACAAACCAAAGGCACAACCATGGGATATTCCTCATCTCCAATGGTCGCAAATATTTTTATGGAAAATTTTGAAACCCGACCCATAAACTCTTGGCACCTCAAACCAAAATGTTGTTTCAGGTTTGTCAATGATACCTTCATCATTTGGCCTCATGGTCAGTGTTCCCTCCACTCCTTTGTCCAACATCTCAATGGAATTTACCCCTAGATAATGTTTACGATGGAAATGGAAAAGGATAATTCTCTTCCCTTCCTAGATGTCCTTATCTCTCAACTGCCTAATGACTCGCTCACCCACCAAGTTTACAGAAAAAAGACCCATATTGATCGGCACCTTCACACTCACTCCCATCATCATCCTACACAAAAATATGTTGTTCTTAGAACTCTCATCTCCAGAGCCAATCGTATCTCTACACCCCAATTCTTGGAACAGAAAAGGCCCACCTTACAAAATCCTTTTTATCCAATGGTTATTAAATCTCCCAAATCAACAGTGTTTTTCACTCAACTCGTAAAACTAAATATAAAAATTTGTCCCCCTCCACCCCTCTAACCCTCATTTCTCTACCCTATATCCAAGGCACCACTAATCAGATCTCTAAACTTTTGGCAAAAAAGAATATAAAAAACCCTTTTCAAACCTTGTAAGACTCTGAAATAATTATTCAGAACCGCCAAGGACAAATCAGACCCAATGTTAGGCTAGGGAGTCTACCAAATTCCTTGCTCCCGTGGGAAATCTTACATCGGCCAAATAAACAAATATTTTAAAGGTTGACTCAAGGAACATATTGCCGACACAACCCACAATCACATCTCTAAATCCAACATTGACGAGCACTCCTTCAATTCTAAACATCTCATTTTAGTTGATCAAACTAAAATCCTAGCCTCTGCACCCTACTACACCTCACACATCATTAGAGAGGCTCTTGAAATTGAAAAACACCCAGATAATTTTAATTGATAGGATGGCTACAAACTAAGTCATTCTTGGAAGCCTATTATTCACCGACTTGAACATATAAACTAATATGGTTTTGATGTTTTCCTTCTCCTCCCCCTTAGGTTTCTTTGTTGTCTTCTCCTACCGTGCCAAAATTTTATTTTATTATATTTTTCTAATTTCAATTATCATTAATTCTTCATTTGAATTTAAATTAATTTAATTTTTAATTTCATCCCATTTTAAATATTTACCTTAATTGAATTTTAATTTTATAATTCTTTGATAAAGTTTCAAATTTCCTTTACCTTTCTTGATTGGAATTCAAATTCAATTTTTTTTAATTTTATCTTTTTTTTATTATTGTTAAATTTAATTTAATTTTAATTTCATATTTCATTTACTCTTTTCGTTTATCCTTGGAATTGGAATTCAAATTCAATTTTTTTAATTTCATCTTATTTTTTATTATTGTTAAATTTAATTTAATTTTAATTTCATATTTCATATTTCATTTACCCCTTTCCTTTATCCTAAGTTATTCATTTGAATTTAAATCAATTTTATTTTATTTTTCTCCTATTATTATTAATTATTAAATTAATCTTTCTTATATCATTTTTATACATTTGAATTTAAATAAACTCAATCTTAATTTCCTTGTTCGTAATTTCTTTCTTATTATTAATTATTTTAATCCTTATTATTTTAATAAAGTTTCAAATTTCCTTTACTAATTTTAACAGTATTTATCATTCTTTTTCCTTATCAATAATTATTTTCCTTAATGTTAATTTTATCATTTTACTTATATTCATCTCTTCAACCACTATTTTATTATCCTCTTCTATTTATTCTCTTCTCTTAGTAGTATTTTCTCGAAACTTTTCAAAACATCCAGAAAACCCAACAACAATATGACTACTAACACTAAAAACCTTCACTCACAAATTTTAAGATGTTACAAATTCTAACAATATACATAAATTCCTAAACTAACATTCTTATTGGAACAATTCAAATTTCAACTTTAAAAATTCATCAAAATTTGTAGGAAAATAAAATCTTAAAAAACTCATAATTAAAAAAATACAAAATAAATAAATTAAAAATAATAAATTAAAAAAAAAACTCCCCGCAAATTTGAATTTAACTCATAATTTAAAAAACACAAAATAAATAAAAATAAAATAATAATTTTAAAAAATAAATTCCCCACAAATTTGAATTTAACTTATAATTAAAAAAACAAATAAAAATAAAATAATAAGTTAAAAAACTAAACTCCCCCACAAATTTGAATTTATCCGTGAATTAATAGACTCCTTACAGAAAGGCATCCATAGAACTCTGATGTATATGCTCGCATATAGGGCGGTGTATCGAGTGTAGACATAATAAGCCATACGCTCCT
>SNQJ01S0051777.1:124354-136353 GCA_010110895.2 Picea sitchensis
TGGAATCTCCTTTCAAATCGATCCACAAGCCCTTCGTGAAGCTCCCCTATGCGAATAGTACTAGGCACGAGCTCCTTTCTCCCCAAGCGACCACAGTGCTATGACAAAGGGCCTAACCCAAGGTCCTTTTTGCAACTCGCAATCTCGCGAGTTCGTGAGTCGAGGCTTCCGACTCTTCCTTTTAAATCTCGCGATACCCGAAATGTCGATATGGGTATGGCTCTTCCTTTGTCAGCACCTTCCTCACGCGACCACTGGCTAGGCTAAGCACTAGCACCTTTCACTATTCGTCACTTCGTGAGTTCGAATGTCCAACCTTGGTATCTTTCTTTCACAACCCCTGAGAGGCGATGCTGACTTTTCTCCTCTCGTTCTCGCTACTCGCGACTTGGAGCACCCAACTCCTAGGCTCTCACCTTGCGAACCTCCGAGTTCGCGAGATCCCTAGATCTTTGCCACCTGTCCTCTTCGAAATAGACGGTCCCGATCTTCTCGCGACTTCACCACTCGCAAAGTTGAAGAACTTCTCTTTCTGACCTCCGATGTCCGGATCCCCGATACGGGTGATCTCGCGACACATGCCCTTCCAATCAAACGGCTCAGATTCTTTCGCTATTTCGAAACTTAGCACCTCGCGACCTCGTGAATCTTGATGCAAGGGTTTCAATTCTCCAACTCACGAAGCCCCGAAATGAGATTACACGAGTGATCCAATGGCCCCTGTTGGCTCAGATCCCACGACCCGATTTCTCCTGAGCTTGCACTTAGAAAAAAACTCACCGTAACCTTCTTGCTCCTCTGCAAGATCTAACAGTTCTCAGAACTTCGCGAATTCTCCACATAGAATTCTGACCATTCAATTCCTCCTTAACGCTCCTACGAAATGAACAAGTATGCTTTCACGAAACTTGTCCACTAGCAAACAAATGTTGCTGTGCCTTCTTCCAACTCTTCAAGGCACTAGCCCTCTTGAGCTTTTCTTCAATAGCTTCAAAGATCCTATCTCTCCTGAGCTTGATTGAAAAATCCTCAAGTCCTTTGGGGAAAATTCATACGCGCACTCCTTGTGACACTTCTTCAAATACACTCCAAGTATTTGAACCTCTTCGACTCTGTGCACTCCATGTGACAACAGTTTTTCAACAGTTTCCTCAGGCTGCAAACTCTGAGAATCTACTCGGCCTGCGCACACCTTGCACGGCTCCAGTGCTTAACTTTCACTTCTGTGAGAATGAGAACAATGTTATCCCTCCTGAGCTTTCAGAGATGAACTCTGACTTCCGTCAACGCACACCTTACGCACAATTTCATTGCACTCCTTGTAGGAAAACTCTTGCTCAGACAGAGAAACAATTGAAACTCATCCTTTACTCTCCCTCTCTTTAGATTTCAGACATTAAACATGAAATGATACATTCACGCATCAAAGAAAATGCATAACAGAGAGTAACAAGCATATATCAATCAACAGGTACAACACGGAAAGAAAATGAACACCATGAGTCTGAACTAAAGATCTTTGTATTAATCCAGAACTTTTGTACATGGGTTTTTTCTACACAGCTCTCTGTTTCATCTTCACTATGCTCTCTTGATCGATTATGTTGCTAATGTTGCAATGATACAAGTGAGGGTGTCTATATCCGTTTTCCCTCTGGCTCCTAAAACTGTCTAATCTAAGAATTTAAAGCTACCTACTTACATTTACTAGCATAAATGCCTCTTCGTCCTTCAGATGAGAGCGGGACGCTCAAGGTCTGATTACAATCTACAAGTACACTTTTTCTTAATTATTACATTTAAGTTTGGCGTATCCAACTTCAAAACATTTCAAACAATTTATCAAGTGCCAAAATACATTGGCGTTTGTCCCCTGCTCGCTTGTTGTTGGCGATGCTCCTACATCATACTCCCTTGCTTGAAAATTTTCATGGGCTCCTGTCCATGAGCTCTCACACTGTCTTTCCATGCTTCTGGATATCTGCTTCATTTTCCCAGCTGACATCTTCAACTGGATGTCCCTTCCACTTGACCAAGTATTCAAAATATTCCCTTCTTTTGGTCCTCTTGCTAACTCTTTTGTCCAATATGCTTTCCATTTGTGGTCTCTCTGCCACTGGAATCTGTTTAGTCCATTGAACCTCTGGTTGTTCATCACTTGTTCCTTCTTCCTCAGCTTTGTATGGGTACAAATATGATACATTGAATATCAGAGAAATTTGGATCCCATCGGGTAATTCAATCTCATAAGCATTTGCCCCAAATTTCTTCAAGACCTTACATGGTCCGATCTTCTTCATCTTCAGTTTGTTATATGTCCCCTTCAGGAACCTTTCTTTTCTCATATGTGCCAGAATCAAATCACCAACCTCAAATTGAAGTTGTCTCCTATGTTGATCTGCTCTACGTTTATAATCTTGGCTCGAGTTCTGCAATCGCTCCTTCACCTGGCTGTGAAGTTCCTTCATCGCTTCTGCGAAATCCTCTGCACTAGCACTCCTAGTTGCATTCTGTTCTGAATCTCTCAATTCTGAATCTCCTCTTGGATGCATCCCATAAACAATCTGGAATGGACTCTACCCTATGCTTCTGTTGATTGAATCATTATAAGCAAATTCTGCCTATGGTAGAATATTGTCCCACTGACTGTGGTGTTCTGTCACTAAGCTCCTCAACAAGTCTCCCAAACTTCTGTTCACAACTTCTGTCTATCCATCCGTCAGAGGATGATAAGCTGAACTGAACGACAAGTTTGTTCCCATATTTTTACATAAGGTCCTCTAGAAGTGTCCCATGAACTTGGTGTCTCGATCCGAAACTATGCTCCTTGGTAAGCCGTGAAGTCGAATGACTTCTTTGAAAAACAAATTCGCAATGTGAGTTGCGTCACTGGTTTTCTGACACGGTATGAAGTGTGCCATCTTAGAAAATCTATCCACCACCACAAAGATCGAGTCAAACCCTCTTTGTGTTCTTGACAACCCCAATATGAAGTCCATGCTTACTGTATCCCATGGCCTATCAGATATGGGTAACGGTTGATAAAAGCCTACATTCTCCCTCTTCCCTTTTGAATGCTGACAAATTCTGCATCTATCCACAAATATTTTGACGCCTGCTCTCATTCTTGGCCAAAAATATGACTTGTTTAATTTTGAGAACATTTTGTCATGACCGAAATGTCCGGCCAATCCTCCACTATGTTTCTCCTTCAACAAATTTTCTCTCATGGAGCATTTTGGAATACAAAGTTGATTACCCTTAAACAATAATCCTTCCTGGATCATGTATTCTGTCCATTGACTTCTGTCCCTGAGAATTGGATTCTCAACTGCTTCATATGGCTCCTTAAAATCTGTTTCATCTCTGTACATGTCCCTAAGGTCATCAAAACCCAATGTTTTGACTCTGAACTCCTGCAACAACAAACATTTCCTGATCAAAGCATCAACAACTTTGTTAGCAGTTCCAAAAATATGCTTGATTACACAAGTAAAGTTTTGCATGTATTCAACCCATTTTGCATGTCTTTGATTCAACTTCTATTGTGGAGTCACAAATTGCAAAGCATGATTGTCACTGTATAAGACAAAATCCTTTAGGTTAAGTAATGTCTCCATTTTTTCAATGCTTGAATAATAGCATAGAACTCCTTGTCATACATGGAGTATTTCACTTCGCTTCATTCAGTTTCTCGTTGAAGTATGCTATCAACTTGTTTTCTTGGCTCAAGACTGCCCCTATTGCAAATGCACTTGCATCACATTTTACTTGAAATGTCTTTTTAAAATCTGACAACACCAGAATTGGTTGTTCCATGATTTTCCTTTTCAACAAATTGAAGCTTTCCTCGGCCTCTTCTATCTAGTGAAAAGACTTGTGTCTCTTCTTCACTATGTCCATCATCGGTGCACTAATTCCACTGAAATTCCTGATGAACTTCTTGTAGAAACTAGCCAATCCATGAAAACTTTGAACCTCAAATATACTCTTCTGTGATGGCCAATTCTTAATTACCTCCACCTTATCTGGATCCATCCTCAACTTATCTGCAGAAATAACAAAACCCAAATAAATGAGCTCTATCTTCATGAATGAGGATTTCTTCATGTTTATCAAAAACTTCTCTTGCTGTAGCCTCTTCATGACTGTAGCCAAATGTTTTAGATGCTCTGCCTCTGTTTTACTGAAAATCAGTATGTCATCAAGATACACAATGACACATTTTCTGATGAAATCCTCCAGGTCTTCATTCATCAACCTCATGAAGGTACTTGGCACATTTGTTAGACCAAACGACATAACAGGCTATTCATACAACCCTTCATTAGTCTTGAAGGCTGTCTTCCATTCATCACCTTCTCTCATACGAATATGATGATATCCACTTTTCAAATCAATCGTCAATTTTTTTTTGGCTCCACTCAAGCAATCCATCAAATCATCCATTCTTGGAAATGGAAATCTATACCTGATGGTTATCTTGTTAATCTCTCTCAAGTCAGTACACATCCTCCAGCCTCCATCTTTCTTCGGACTGAGCACTGTCGGAACAACACATGGGCTCAAGCTTTCTCTAACCAACCCTTTGTCCATCAAATCCTGGACCTGTCTTTTGACTTCTTCATTCTCCTGCGGCATCAATCTGTACGCTGCTTTATTTGGTAAACTAGCTCCAGGTATGAGATCAATATGATGACTTACACTTCTGATCAGTGGCAACGAACGAGGTAGTTCGTCCACTACTATGTCAGCAAACTCTTCCAACAGTTTCTGAACCTCTTCCGGTAAATCATCTACCCTTGTACTGGTTAAAACAATTTTAGGCTTCCTGACCACAATGAATTGTGGTTCCTCCTTTTTCTTAACTTCTGTAAGAAGTTCCTTCCCACTCATGAGAAGTACAGTGTTGCTTACTTTAGGTTTCACATCTTTGTCTTTGATTGGAAGCAACATGTGAGTTATCCCATTCTTCTCTAGGGTGTATGTGTTCTTCCTCCCATCATGAATCACATTTCTGTCATATGGCCATGGTCTACCCAACAATAGATGACAAATATCCATGGGAATAACATCACAAAGTATTTCATCTTTATACCTTCCTATTTTAAATTCAACTAAACATTGTTTAGTAACATTTCCCTGATGTCCTTTTTGTAGCCACAAAACTCTGTATGGGCCTAGATGTTCAATAGTCTCAAGCTCCAGCTTTTCTACCATCTCTGTAGAAACGAGATTATCTGTGCTACCACTGTCCACAATGACCTTGCATACCCTGTCTTTGGTCTTGCAAGTGGTCTGAAAAAGTCTGTTCCTTTGGACTGAACTCTCCACCTCCTTCTTTAGCGTTAAGAGAACTTTTCGCATCATCAACGATCTTCTGCCTTTAGCATCCTCTGCCTCAACATTCCGCCTCTATACTTCGGCAATGTGAGTCTCACCACCTTCTTTCTTTCTGTCTGGACACTCATAAGATTGATGTCCAACCTTTCCGCATGTGAAGCATTTTACCACTCCACCTCTTCCTCTTCCTCTACCTCTGGTACGAGGAAAAATGTTTCCATCAGCATACTGACCTTTCTGTTCGGTATACTGCCCTCTCTGTGAGCTTCCACCTCTCTCAGTTTGAGTTTGAGGTTTCTTCCACCCTTCCTTGGGTTTCTGATTTCTATCCTGGGCAACTGATTTGCCTCTGGGCTGACTTCTGCCTTGGCCTCTTTGACCTTGTTTTCGGCTCAGCTTCTCTTAAGATTTTATAGCCATATAATAAGCATCTTCCACCGTTCGGATGGTCATCATGCTCATCTCATCCTGAATGTTGTATCTCAGACCATTCATGTACCTGGAAACTTTTTCATCATCACTTTCACGATGACCTACTCTGATGTTTAGCTTGTAGAACTCTTCAGTGTACTCCTTTACTGTCATCAGCTTCTGTCTCAAATTCTGCATTCTCTGAAACAGAGTAATTTGGTAATCCCTAGGAATGAATTTTTCCTTCATCTTCGTGATCATCCTATCCCAACTCTTGATTTTCTACTTGCCTTTGCAGTGTCTGTCAGCTTGTAGCTCATCCCACCACAATGGTGCATGTCCTTTCAATCTTGTGACAACATGTTTGACATTTTTGTCCTCCTCAACATCTTCATAGTCAAAATATGTGTCTAGAGCTCTAATCTAGTCTAGAAGCTCTTCAACATCCAGGTTTCCTTCATATACTGGAATATCCATTTTTACTCTAGCACTGATTCTTGCAACAACCCTAAGTAGGAGTTCATTTGCTGTATCCTCTGCTCTGACTTCTTCTCCTTCATGTCCAACTTCATTTTTCACTTTCGGAATCACTGACATCTCCAACACCGGCCGTGTGCCTCTGTGCTGTCTCCATGTTCTTGAGTCTGGTGCATATCTCACACATCTCTCTTTCCATGGCTGGATTTGGCACCTGCCTACCCCTTCCTCTTGGCATTTCCCTTTCCTCTGGTGGATCGGGTGTTTACCTGTCTCTTCTTCTCGACGGCATGGCCGAGATTTCTTTCTCGCTTTCCCTTTCTGAAGTATACAAACAAAGTCAATCTATGATACCAAAATGAGGCAGACCTATCGGCCCTTGGGCCGAGATCCACTCATAGGATCGTTCTTTAACCCCTTCGAGCAAGATTGTCTCTTTCGGATTCCCTACTGGAATATCCTTTCAAATCTATCCACAGGTCCTTCGGGAAGCTCCCCTGTGCGAACAACACTAGGCACGAGCTCCTTTCTCCCCAAGCGACCACAGCACTATGACCAAGGGCCTAACCTAAGGTCCTTTTTGCAACTTGCAATCTCGCGAGTTCGTGAGTCGAGGCTTATGACTCTTCCTTTTAAATCTCGTGATACCCGAAATGCCGATATGGGTATGGCTCTTCCTTTGTCAGCGCCTTCGTCACGCGACCACCAGCTAAGCTAAGCGCTAGCACCTTTCACTATTCTTCGCTTTGTGAGTTTGAATGTCCAACCTTGGCACCTTTCTTTCACGAACCCCCGAGAGGCGAATTTGTCTTTTCTCCTCTCGTTCTCACTACTCACAACTTGGAGCACCCAACTCTTGGGCTCTCACGTTGCAAACCTCCAAGTTCGCGAGATCCCTAGATCTCTGCCACTTGTCCTCTTCGAAATGGACGGTCTCGATATTCTCGCGACTTTTCCACTCGCGAAGTTGAAGAACTTCTCTTTTTGACCTCTAATGTCTGAATCCCCGATACGGGTGATCTCGCGATCCGTGCCCTTCCAATCGAACGACTCAGATTCTTTCGCTATTTCGAAACTTCGTACCTTGCAACCTCGTGAATCTTGATGCACGGGTTTCAATTCTCCAACTCACGAAGCCCCAAAATGAGATTACGCGAGTGATCCAACGACCCCTGTTGGCTCAGATCCTATGGCCCGATTTATCCTGATCTTGCACTTAGAAAAAAACTCACCGTAACCTTCTTGCTCCTCTACAAGATCTGATGGTTCTCGGAACTTCGCGAATTCTCCACGGAGAATTCTGACCGTTCAATTCCTCCTTAACACTCCGGTGAAATGAACAAGTATGCTTTCACGAAACTTGTCCACCAACAAACCAACGTTGCTGTGCCTTCTTCCAACTCTTCAAGGCACTAGCCCTCCTAAGCTTTTCTTCGACAACTTCGAAGATCTTATCCCTCCTGAGCTTGATTGAAAAATCCTCAAGTCCTTTGGGGAAAATTCTTGTGTGCACTCCTTGCGGCACTTCTTCAAATACACTCCAAGTATTTGAACCTCTTCGACTCTGTGCACTCCCTACGACAACAGTCTTTCAACAGTTTCCTCAAGCTGCAAATGCTAAGAATCTACTTGGCCTGTGCACACCTTGCACGACTCCAGTGATTAACTTGCACTTCTATGAGAATGAGAACAATGTTATCCCTCCTGAGCTTTCAGAGATGAACTCTGACTTCTGTCAACGCACACCTTGCAGACAATTTCATTGCACTCCTTGCAGGAAAATTCTTGCTCAGATAGAGAAACAATTGAAACTCATCATTTACTCTCCCTCTCTTCAGATTTCAGACATTAAACATGAAATCATACATTCACACATCAAAGAAAATGCATAACAGAGAGTAACAAGCATATATCAATCAATAGGTACAATAAAGAAAGCAATTGAGCACCATGAGTATGAACTAAAGATCTTTGTATTAATCCATAACTTCTGTACATGGGTTTTTTCTACACAGCTCTCTGTTTCTTCTTCTCTATGCTCTCTTGATTGATTATGCTACTAATGTTACAATGATACAAGTGAGGGTGTCTATATCGGTTTTCCCTCCGGCTCCTAAAACTGTCTAATCTAAGAATTTAAAGCTACCTACTTACATTTACTAGCATAAATGCCTCTTAGTCCTTCAGACAAGAGCGGGACGCTCAAGGTCTGATTACAATCTACAAGTATGCTTTTTCTTAATTATTACATTTAAGTCTGGCATATCCAAATTCAAAACATTTCAAACAATTTATCAAGTGCCAAAATGCCTTGGCGTTTGTCCCCTACTCGCTTGTTGTTGGTGATGCTCTTGCATCAAAATTCCATCCAGGGTCAGAGAGTCACTTTGGTCTATGCGCACGTAAAGACCAATATGGTACTGGTATGATGGAAGTTAATGCAACCATTCTAGGTCCCTTCCACCACCTTTTATTAGCCATCGTGGTATCTTTTAGCACATCCCCTCCTCAACAGTCATGCAACACATATTCATAACAAAATTTACATTCATTGACCTTTTATACAAATGTCCCTCAAATCAAACATTCACACATTTGAGTTTTCCATAGTTCTTGTCCAATATAGTTATTTTTATAGACTGGAGGAAACAGGTTGTTACAATTCCCTCCCGCTTAAAGGAACATCGTCCTCGATGTTTATCTATCAACATGACGTGTATGTATAGTAGTAAACAAAATCGGATATGCTTGTTTCATGGCATCTTCCATTTCCCACATAGCCTCATCTGGGCCAAAGTGTTTCCACTGCACCTTGACTTGTGAAATGGTTCGGTTCCTGAGTGAGGTTTCCCTCCTGTCTAGTATGCATTGGGGTTCTGGCAGGAATTCTCTCTCTGGTTCCACTTGGATAACATACCAATCAATTATATGATCAACATCATGTACATATTTCTTCAATAATGAAACATGAAAAACATTATGTGCCTTTACAGTGGGAGGAAGTGCTAGCCTATAGGCTACAACTCCCACTCTATCTAAGACTTCAAAGGGTCCACAATATCGAGTTGCCAAATTGGCGTAGGTTCCTATTGTTAGGGAACTCTTCTGGGGTCTAACCCTGAGATATACATGGTCTCTGGTCTTGAACTCTCTAAGAGTTCTCTTTCTTTCAACGTAACTTTTCTGTCTATCTTGAGAAATCTTCATATTTTGTCTTATCTAAATCACTTTTTGTTACATTTCTTTCAGCATGTCGGGTCCGATTGTAATTTTTTCCACTGGATTGCTCCAGCTGATTAGAATCTTGCACTGTCTACCGTAGAGGAATTCAAAGGGGCTCATCTTTAAGGATTCTTGATAACCGTTGTTGTAGGCAAACTCTACCAATGGTAGGTAGTCTTCCCACTTCTTAGGTTCATGCATTACATGCATCCTTAGAATGTCTTCTAATATTTGGTTCACTCTTTCCATCTGTCCATCGGTTTTGGGATGATAGGCTATCATAAACAATAATTTGGTTTCCAAACCATCCATCAAGGATTTCCAAAAGTTTGAAGTACATTTCGTGTCTCTATCAGACACGATTTCCTTAGGCATGCCATGTAGTCTGAATATCTCTTTCATGAATATGTTGGCAATATCTATTGCCTTGCAAGTCGATTTGACGAGAATGAAGTGAGCGGACTTGCTTAATTTGTCCCGCACTACCATGATGGCATCATTCTGCCTGGTCCATGTTGGTAATCCGGTGATGAAATCCATGGAGATGGTTTCCCATTTCCATTCTGGGATTGGTAGAGGTTGTAATAACCCTGTTGGGTGTCAATGTTCTTCTTTAACTTGTTGGCATTCTATGCATTTGACTAAATACTCAGCTATGTCTTTCTTTAATCAAGGACAATAAAATTGTCTCCTAGTGTCTGTGATCATGTTTTGATATACCGGGTGACCAGTATATGGTCTCTTATGCAGTTCATCCATTATGAACCTCTTCAAGTCGTCACAGTTCGGAATTTACAATTTGTTTATGTAGGTCAGCAACTCTTCCTCGATCATTTGGTAGCCCTCATACTTCAGTCCTATAGGTTCTTACCTTAGGTATGAAGTCACGGTGCTAATGATTGCATGTGTCTCTTGTGCATTCCTGACTCTTTCCTTGACATTCGTCTCGCAGGTGCTCACTTCTGCCAGGTGAATTCCTTTCATGCTTCTGCTAAGGGCATCAACCACCATATTTTCCTTTCCTTTGATATGTTTGATTTCAAAATCAAACTCGCTACGGAGGGCCATCCACCTAGCTTGTCTAGAATTGAGTTTTGGTTGGTCAAATAGGTGTTGCAATCCACAGTGGTCTGTCATAAGTAAAAGTTTCCTACCTAGGAGGTAATGCCTCCACATTTTCAAGGCCTACACTATGGAATCCAACTCTAGATCATGTTTCATGTAGTTTCTCTCGTGCTTATTTAATTTCCAGGACGTATGGAAAATTACATGTCCTTATTGCATGAGGACTCCTCTGAGTCCTTTCTTGCAGGCATTGGTACACACAAGGAATTCATCATTTGGGTCCGTGATATTTAGCACAGGTGCATGGGTCAGGAGGTATTTTAGTTCCTGAAATCTTTCTTCGCATTTTGATGTCCAAAATAATTTAACCCCCTTTTTCTGAAGGGCAGTGATTGGACAACCAATCTTGGAAAACCCTTTTATGAATCTTATATAATATCCTGCTAAGCCCATGAAGGACCTAATATCAAATACATCCTTCAGGCTAGGCCATTCCATAATGGATCTTATCTTCTCAGGGTCTACTACCACCCCTTCCTTAGATATGACATGCCCTAAGTAATGGACTTGCTTCTGAAATAAATCTCACTTGCTAAACTTAGTGTAGAGATGATGCTCCCTTAGTAATTAAAGTACGAGTCTAAGATGTTCTTCGTGCTCCTCCCTGTTCTTGGAGTAGATTAGGATATCATTAATGAAGACCAATACAAATTTGTCTAGAAATTTTCTGAGTACATTATTCCTCAAGCACATAAAAGTGGAGGGGGCATTGGTTAACCCAAATGGCACCACCACAAATTCGTAGTCACCATACCTCGTCCTGAAGGTTGTTTTGTGGTTGTATTCATCCTTAATCTGGACTTGATGGTTACCATATCTTAGGTCGATTTTTGAGAAGATGGATGCACCTCCCAATTGGTCAAACAGGTCAATGATTCTTGGTAAGGGGTACTTGTTCTTTATGGTTGCCTTATTAAGTTTTCTGTAATCTATGCACAGTAGGAGTGTGGCATCTTTATTTTTCACAAACATGATGGGCACTCCCCATGGAGATACACTGGGCTGGATGTATCCTTTTTCCATCATCTCCTTTAGTTGTAGCTTGAGCTCAACAAGTTCTAGCGTGCTCATTATGCATGGTGTTCTTGATGCTAGTACCGCTCCCGGTGTAAGTTCTATTGAGAAGTCAATATCCCTTCTCGGAGGTAGGCTTGGTACTTCTTCTGGGAATACATCCTTGTATTCTCTCAATATGGGGTGGTCCTCTAGGTTTGGTTTGTCCTCTTCAATGGAGTCCAATATCTGTATCGCATATAAGGAACACCCTTTTCTGCAATACTTCTTCATTTGAAGGGTCGATATTTGTCTCACTGAGACATGCTTCTGAATCCCTTGGAGGATCATCTTTCTCCCATATTCATTTACACATTCTAAAATTTTGTGGTAACAATCCATTTTAGCTTCATGAGCAACCAACCAGT